>JXWZ01005981.1:0-22733 GCA_000956215.1 Anopheles farauti No. 4 | reverse complement strand
AATATGTTGTGGACGAAACTAATAGTTTTGTAACCAGTTTAGCAGTGATTCAGTTGTAAAAAAGTATTGACAATTAGTGTAAACAAAGCAATGCGCTTGTTATCGTTTTTATTTGTCTTTGACATGAACTGCTTCTTTCTGACACGCATCACGCGCCACATATCCTTAATAATTTCCTCGCTACGTATAATTGCTTGTTATTGAAGCGTACATCGTCATGAAATACATCCGAATAAAGCTCGTACGGCACAGCAGCCGGGGCGAAAATCTCTTTGATTTACTGCGAAAGATTAACAGGGGCACGAAAAGCATTACTGCCAATAGAATTTACTGCTGCCGCTGTTGTATCAGAAGGATCAAATGGCTGCCATTCGATTTACGGGAGATCTTCAAGCGCGACTTTGCAGCCGATAGGAAATAGAAAACAGATTCTCCGATGCTTGTGTTTCTTTTTTTTTCGAGGAGACCCGCGGAGAAGGGACGCGGCGCGAAAGGCACACTCCTGATTTAGTATGTTTACCGGCACGTAAACCGGTGCCGTGTACCTCTCGCGTCCGTGCATCGTGCAAAATCACGAAGCGCCCGATCCGTATAAAACCGTGCTAACCGAAAGCACGTTCGTTCCATTAGATTTCTGTTATCGAGTGGATCTGTGTCACCCGGCAGTATGTAAACGAGCATCCATTTTCCGGGATCAGTGAGTGGAAATCCATCGCATCAAGTCAACGGGGATGGAATTTAAATTCCACCCGTGCGAAAAACGAGCGGCTACTGCTCGGGAAAAGAGGGAACGAACAAATGACTAAAAAGGAGGATATGATTTTAGTGAAGCAAAACATCGGGTCAGAAAGGTGATGGGATGAACGGTTGTTAAATTATAGCACATAATGCGATATAACTGCGCCCAACAGGCATAAGTGATTCGGTAAAATTAAAATCTTTGAAAATCTAGAAAAGGTTTTTCATTGTTTGGTTAAGTTTTTGCAATATTTACAAGAAGGATATTTGTAAATTGCATGTGAAAGCGTACAGCTAACTAAACCGGCTGTTGTTGAACGTGGTATGTTATTTTATATAACTTACAGTGTGATCTTTAAATTGCACCGACTTTTTCACACCGACTGAAAACGAATTACCTGAAATGAAAAAAAAAACAAAAACGTTCAATTGGATGTTTGCTTATCTAAAAAACAATAACAACGCTTCTATATTGTAATAGATAAATGGCAAGAACTTATTAATTAACGGCAAGTACACCAGCATAACGATAGTTAGCAGGGCCGGGAGAGCATGTATTAAAACAATTACTACTTCCGTTCCGTGATATGAGAACAAGAAGCCACCGTGTTAAAATCCCATCTTAACGAGGAACAAAGGGTGGAGTCATTGGTGTAAACATGTAGCAAGAAGAACACACAGGCACGCTGAATCCAGTCAAGCGCTTTCCGGTTTTGAGTATTTCTTTTAAGTCAACCATCATTCCGAGAAACCGGAATACATCTACATCTACAAATGATGTTATCATTAAAAGTAATAAATATACCGGAAGGAGAGGATTGACACTGACCAGCCGGAAATAACTACACGCGAAACATGATATTTCTTTAATAAGCTGAAAGATTAAATGGAAGGTTTATCCGTCCAACACCTAGCACTGGTTTATGTTTGCAATTAATGCTTAAAATGTATAATGGTTCAATCAAGACGTAACTAATAGTCTTAGCATAGACAAATTTTAAAGTCAAAAGTATATTTAAATAAAAACATTAAAAATAAAATTGATGGCCAAAAATTTTAACTAGTAGAATATTCATTTCCCAGCAAAGTTGTTTAAGAGCATTTACAATTATTTACTACCACTAGGACGAGGGAAAAGTTAGCTTATTATAAGTACTCTGTTCTCCAGAAAAATGTTCTCCTGAAGCAATCTATAAAATCTTAATAAACCATCATGACACCAAAATAGTTATGTTCCGAAATCTATTGTGAGGAAGACCTGATTACTCCGAAACCAATCTAAAGTTGGATTGAAATTGAACTAATGTTTTTGATAAAACGCATATTAAATAAATCTCCTAAAAAATACAAGCTACTCAAAAGATTGTTTTTCCTTCGATAGAGTAGCAAAATGGGTTATTGCCATAAATATTACGTTTATTTATAGATGAAAAATATTGTGATCATGGCCCTTGAATTATTTTGCTAAAACCTTGTTTAGAGTTAAAGATCATACGATGTTTGAAGCTACTGACGAACAATAAATGAATTGATATTTCTCTCTCTAGGTCGACATTGTCCTGCCGGGTTTTACAAATTATCTGAAAAATGCTTCCTGCAGAAATTTTTCAAGGAAACAGCTTTCAAATTAAAATAATTCTTGAATGCCCAAGATATTCAAAATACTTGGCTATAGCTTTAAGAACTGCTGTTTCAATATATCGGTACATTTTTAAATTTACTTTTTGTCATAATTAAGAATAATTGTACCTTTCAACATTTTCATTTAAAATTATGTTAAAATTTTATATCTGCCCCTCTTTGTTATAAAATAATCCCACACTTTTTGATACAGCTATAGCTTGCTGGCAAATATTTCCATCAGAATTTAAAATTTGATATTCTTTTTTATTCTATCAGCTCCATTCAAAACTTCTGCTGCATATTAATCTCCATCATCTGCAGAAATGTGCCCATGTTAATGAGGTCATATTTCTATCATCATTTAATCCATCTTTCTCAAGATTATCGCAGCAAAGCTCTCGGCAAGCATTATGAAAGTATCGTACCCAAGTTTGGAATTTGCGTCCAGTAATGAACGGGAATTATTAACTTTTTCTTTTATTTCGCTTATTTTGTTTGGCCAGGTTTTCACACCGTCGCACTGGACACCTTCCGCGCATGGTTTACGCCATCGAAGAGTCGTTGGATGCTTGGGTGTGAATTGAAAAATTTTCAGCCAGGACGACGGTAAGATCGTGAGGTATTACAAGCCGCCGAAAGCAAGAGTGAACATTCTCTTAATTTATTTAATTTTCTATCACAAAATTGGGCCAGTCGTCTGTACCAGCTTTGCACATCGCTGGCTTGCTAGACCTGCCTGCCGGGCTAGATTTGATGTTGAGGAATGAAGATTAATGCCCATGCTGCTGCTGCTATTGCTACTGATGTAGCAAGCAAATTAGTGTTCCATCATCCCCCGGCGCCCAAATAATGTCATCCAGTGTTGCTGTGGAACGCTAATTTTTACCTCAAGCAGCCAAAGCCAGGAAAAGCACGCCCGGCTCGCAATCCGGAGACAGTTTGAGCAGTTTAGTTTTTTTTCCTATTTATTTAAATTCAGTCCAAAGTCCAACAAGGATGAAATGAGAAAGGTGAATGCAAGATACGGCTCGAATAGAAAACAAAAATGCTAATTCATGAAAACGTTTTGCGGTAGTCCGCCCGCAACTTCTCGCCACACTTTGCCTGGTGCGAACTTTAGGCGTATTGAAGACAAACTTGAATCATCTTTCGAGACCGGGAACAGCAACGGAAGCGCTCGCTTCTTATCGCAATCGCACTTTATCGCATATCTGACACGTAAATGCGGTAACGGGAGGTGGAACCATTAAGCTCCTGCCACCACACGTCTCACGGGTTCTGATGTATCTGTTCTAGGTTTTTCTGAAAACCCAGCTGCTGGCTAACGCAATGACCTCAACACGGACGGGAGTTTCCGCTCCCGCCTGTGGTGGGTTTGCTATTTTTAAGTTAATTAAAATTAATTCACTGAATTGAAAACTCTGCCACTTTCTGGCTTCGGTGCGTTTCGGGACCGCGTAATTGCTATGCAGTGGAAAATTAAGTTCGCCGAAAGGCAACACTGTAGCGAAGGTGTGTTTTGTCTGTACGGCATCGAAAGGCGCATGAAAGTATGAGAGCAGTAAGTGAAGTGCCCAGAACTGGCAAAAGAATGGTTAGCAAGAATGGTCGTGACTTGACGTCTCCTACTTTCCGAACGGCTAATTGTATTTTCTTTCATACATTTTTTCGATGGAGTACTGGAGTGCAGTTATGCAGGTACAACAATTTCTACATTTTATTATTGAAATCCTTTTTCAGAGACTCTCATCATTATTCGATTTTATGCAAACTGAAAAGTTTTAAATTTTCATAAAATGCTGAACAGATTGGAAAGTGAACAGACGCCTAAGGACATAACTCAATACGCGCAATTCATTTCCTCGCTCCGCCATGTTGCATGCGGTGTGCATACCTTCAGGAGGTTCTCATGCAGATGTCAATGGATTGAAAAAAGCTGCACTTTTTTCTGAATTTGATACACAGAAAATGGAGCAAAATTCCATGTGTGTTTCTGCATTCTGTACAAATCATTCTTTCCAAATAATCTTATCACACTTAAAGTAAACAAGTTAATACTAATAGTACAATTTACGAAACAAGATTAAATTTATGAGCCGATTAATTAATCGTAAAAATGTTTCGCATAGATTGTACAAACTTTGCCGTATACATTGTAGTTATAAAATAAATGCATTTTGTTTAAGTACAACAATGCATTAATTTTTTTTTTATTTCTATGAACAGGTTTTAGTGATCTTTGTTTGTAATTGAAGCTTTATTTTATATCAATATTGAATTAAAATACATTAAAGCTTTATTTTATATCGATTTTGAATTAATATACATAAAATCAAATAAACCGTAATAAATGATCAGATGAAATTGCGATGAAATTAGATAACGTATCATTCCGTTAAAAGAATTCAACATATGTAAGTTAGCATGAAAATATGGTTATGAACTGCAGATCTACGGAGAACTTTAGACAATTTTTCGGCAAGACGTTACTGTCTTGGTTACATAAGACCATAAGATTTTGAAGTACTTTGAATAATCTTGGCCATGAGACCATAAGGCTTTGAAATATTTTAAATAATAATAATTCTTTGAAATACTTTTAGATTTTAGATCGTAAGTAATATGAGGTTCTATTGTGGTTTATCAATGGAATACAAATTATTCATAATATTTTGATTTTCTTAAGCACAATTATTTTTTTAAAACTACTTTAGGATAAATAAAATTTTTAAAATGATGTTAACTCTTGTTCGTTTTGCCTTTAATTTTTGCTTTTTAATTCGTTAAACAATCACTCATATTTTGATGATAGAAAAAATAAAACACTTAATAATTCCATGGGTCACCAATTGGTCACCATGGTAACCGTCAACCGCATCAACCATATTTAACCAACAGAAAAGACACTGCACGGAAGCGCTGCAGGTACAGCATCCATTCATACATTCAATTATAACAATGGCTACAGTGTTATATCCGTTTTTCTTTCCCATTTGTAGGCGCCTGCTACCAAGAAATTCAATATTTTAAACTGAAAGAAAAGTTCAATATGCATGTTTATATTATGCATATGCGATGGAGTGTTTGTTTCTCTTCACTCTCTTTCTTTCTCTTTAGCTGAGGTTACCTCAAGCTTTTAGTTGGATGTATGTGTGGTTTCATACACGCTACGAATCTGTATGGAGATATTTCGAAATCGCAGCGCATGCTATGACGAGTTTCTTTTTGTTGCAGCTCACTATCCTGTTGTAATGCTTGATGGAGGGGAGTGATCTGATGAGACGTTCTACAGACGATGCTCCCCTGGGTGTGTATGAACCGGTTGACTGATTCTGCTGCTACCTGTCTCGGGAGACTAAGCCATTATGCCGACGTATTTGCGACTTATGTGTGAGGGGTGAAGTGCTTTGTACTGGTCTGGTTTTAATACCTTCGATGGTAGTTAAAACGGTAGCCAGACTTCTTCGATAACACATACCCTACGCAGTGCCCCTGTTCGTACTTGGGAGGCACTTGTGTTTGACTGTATTCTACACCACAGGCTAGTATTTCCGCTGTGGAATGCGAATGCAGGTTCGCGCTTGCTCCAGACAGTCGCGGAAAGTTTTTATTTGCTGTTTGTTGTTGTGGTGTTTTTTATGCTTCAGAAGCCTCTTGATCCACCACGAGCTAGCTTCGATGATGCAAAATAAAAACTTCACTCAACTGAAATGAAAACAAGATCGAAACAACTGTGACCACGACCGCTAAACATGGACGGTGAAACTTGAACTCGTGGGAGTTTTACGATGTGATGATTCATTCGCAAGCTCACATTTATACAAAACAAAAACAGGAAAACCAACGCACTGACCACGTTGACGTAAGCTCCACCTTTTTTTTTTTTTTTTTGGTTTGGCTAAGTGCCGAGTAAAGAAAAGTTGAGTCGCTTTTACATCGCACTTGTTTGCAATATTCCCGCTTGGCGTGCCCACCGGAGACTTCAGCAGCTTTTATTTGCACCATGTTCATATGACTGGTTGAAAGTGTTTCCCGGACGATGATTCTTATACCCTTTTTGAATATTTCTATTTCCATGCTCACCCCCTAATACCTTGCATGACCTGCCAAGGGGTGAGCATTTGCTGCAGAATATCATTTATGTCGGCAGAAGGAAGAATACTTTACAATTCAACGTTGTCGTTGGAGTAAAACTTCTTGTGACTTCCATTCAAGTCAAGTGCGTTGTAAGTTGTTGCGAGGGGTGTTCATCGCGTGGGAAAAAGTGGCTTTTGTAGCATATTTGACTTTGAAATATTTTCATTGTTTTGCAGCTTCTATTTCCTTTCCGTTCAGATAAGTACATGCTACGTCTTCGTATCGAAATTACATTCTACTCAATGTGATTTTTTTTGTAAGTTAAGACTGATTTGAATAACGTGTTGACTGTTCATGTTTATTTTTTATGACACAAAATAACCAGTTCACACAAAGATTGAATGGAAACACACTGTGGTACCAGGAATAATGGTAACTTTCAAGTAATAGGAACAATGTTTAAATAGACAACAATTAAATACAAAACGTGCGATATTATGTTAACTATGAACAGTTATTGATTGCCCCTCATAGCCTATAATAATAATAATTAATAATCCTGTTCAATAAGTTGAATCAGTGATATAATAAAAATATTATTCAAATGATTATGGAAAGCTATATGGTTTTGGAATATATTTGATGATTTATAAGTGAGTGATACGATTTTAGTGACAATATTTGTCATACATTTTGTTTTTATTTTTTTTTTCTTTTTATTTCATATGCTTTAAATCCTTGGCTAGAGAGTCAGATCTGTGTTTATTTATATTCACTTTTATTTAGTTTCAGTGACTATGTATAAATTATACCAGATTTAAATAATACTCTAAATTTGCTATGCCTTGTTGCGTGTTTTAGTTGAAGATCCTATGAAGATGTAGTTCTGGATATAAATCTCTACTAAAATATTATTGTAGCTGACGAATAGACGATCAAAGATTTATCGCTGCAGGGCAAATTTTTTTGTGCTTGTTTAATAATATAGTTCTATATATGAATTGTAAGTTAGGAGAGGTTACTAGTAAAGAGAAAATCCAAGCGTCTGCTTCAACGCGTTCAACATTTTTAGTGTGTTCATATAGTATAAACTTTCAATATCAGAAAAAATATGTTCACATTTGAACTTGAAAATTTACACATCTTCATTCTCTGTATCTAAGGCGATTAGCAACAAAGTTTAAAAATTCTTTCAAATCAAATGTAAATTGACAAAATGGAGAGAACACATTGAAAGAAATAGTCACGGATCATTTGTTGATGAGCAATGATTTGTTCAGCCTTTTTTGATTAGTCCCACTTAGCGAACGGATTCAGCAGCTATCAGTGAAATGTTGCACGTATATCAATCAGTTCTCAATTTATAACAGCCGGCAGCGGGTCGCCGAAACATTGATCTACGACTGCTGTTCGCTTTGCCTTTTTCGCGGCAATACAATTCGCGACCAGGTCCTAGCGCCAGCTGCAACAATTCGCTTCCATTCCCGCGCAAAGACAATGCAATTATGTGCCAGACACGCTTGGTGGCTGCAATATCAGCGACTATCCCGTACCCGTTGTCAGCGAAAGTCGTTGCACCCGAAACCGCGCCGTCTGATAATATCATTCGATTTGACGTGAGCAGAATTGATGAATCCGTTTTTAATTCAAACCATTCTTCGTCGCATCGTATTCTGCTTCGCTCAGCCGCATTCACTATCGGGTTATGCGTTCAGTGCCAGAACTGCTCGAAACAGGCGACTGTTGCTCCGTCCGCCGCGCATGAAACATTTTGTTCTACGCGATGATTCTTCTCCCGATTTTCGCTTTCTTTTCCCGATTTCGGGAAAATTTCCCTCCGCTCCGTACGGTCGATGCGCTCACAAAACAATCGCACCGAGCTTTTCAATTTTAAATCGCAATCTATCACGACTATCGCTGTGGCTTAAGATCCTGCGCTCAGTTTGATTGCGATATCTTCGGAATTGATTTTCCTTCTCTGCTCGTCGCTACGGTGTCTGTTCACTGCCATCGCTACATAAACTGTGCCCAATCTCGTCGCCTGTCGAGCCTGTCGAAAAATATCAACCGAACGGCGAAAACTGCGACTGCGTTTTCCAATTGGAGTTTAATTGCTTTTCATGTCGGTCTCGCATACTGGTGCTGTGAATGGGTTGCCAGTTTTGTCGGTGGAGAAGCTACGAGCTACCCATTCGAATGGGAATGGTTGAAAATAAATCCCGCAAAGGATAATACCCCGCGGGTAAGGAGCTGAGGGTTTTAGAACAGGCAATGTTTTCACCACCGCACGGTTGGATTGATTGTTTCCCCCTTGAACAATGTAGGGCTAAGAGATTTTTTTTTCGCACATAAATGCGAACCTTTTCTTACCAGTGACCCAACGGTTCCAGTGATCCATCACAACGCCGGTGGAATTGTGTTTGTCCACGATATTGGTTCACGGGTTCGGTTGACAGACAACGGCCCGCCGAGATGTTGCACGGAACGGCTCATGTTCGTCCCGTTTTCTTTTGGTTCTGTGACAATGATGAAGTGCTAATTGATGGATTGTCGTGATTTCGTTGTCAATGTACAAACAGCTGGTTGATCATAACAAAGTTTCACTTGACAGTGCGCTGTTTAAATAAGGAAATTGAATTAAATGATTCCTTCGTTTATTCGTTCGTCTTCTTTCGAGAGGAGTTTATTCTTCATATATTTAAAGCATGGCATGCTAGCCTAAATTTGATGCACTAATATTAGATTTGATGGTGCAATAATATTAGATTTACATCCAGTTTAGTTTATTACTGTTGTTTGTTATATTTTATCTGCGGTTTCAATATAGATTATAAAATTGATAATCAAATATTTTATTAGTATTAATTATTCCGTTAAAATTTTACATTATCTTTTTTTATTGACATGTTATGTTAATATGTGATATTTTGCTGAACATTTAATTGATAAAGTATATTGCACTCCTAATACTGCTCCTATTTAAGAACGATATGTTGCTATTGTATATCTGTGGTTGAACATAACTATTTAGAATTTGAAAAAAAGTTGTGGCATGCCATCATTTCTACACAAATATGTTTGAAATAAAAAGTGCTATATGTCAAAGAACCGAACTGTGGCAAATGACGCTTTATTAATAATCAGTTGAATAACTTTGACTTCTGAAAGGTGATCACAACATGTATATTTGAGCATACTATGGAGAACACGTTCGCATGTTCTACTACTTCTTCAACAACAACCACCAAGTTCGATTCAATTGTGGGTTTTGATGTACACTTTGTTTCCTTCTCCCGTACAGACTTTCAGCAGACAGAACGTAAGGTTTTTCCTCGTCATTCAGTTCAGCTGAAAAATGTCATGAGCTAGTCGATGCTAAACCGCTGCCGACAGGACACATTGCCATGCGCTTCAAAAGCAATTAATTCCCGATCATGCCGGGGGTCCCAGGGAACACTTTTCGCCTAGGTGTGTTTCGCAAAACCTATTATCTTAAAAGCTTCGTATTGACATCATCGGTTAGAGCGATGCATGCAGTTTTTTTTTTGGTTCCAGAGAGTTTGGGGGAATCAAAAATGGCCACACAATCATCGATAAATTCCACACCGAAAATCTCTTTGTTCGGTTCAAGGCAATTTTTGATTACGTTAAAGGGTGTCGTCGTGGAAGTGGTCGACATTTTATTTGTTTTATAATTGCCTTGAAAGCGAACTATTTATCTGAAATTTGGATAAGAAATTGTTGGTATTTTTTAGACAGAGAAACTTTTAAGCAAATATGTTAAGTTGATGGTGTTAATCGGTTTATGGTACTTGTAATATTAGTTTTAGTTATTTTGTTATGCTTCCAGATTTGAAAAGTTACGGAACCAAGATGGTTGTTACGACTATATTATCGACTGAGATATGGCTATGGGATTGGAATTGGAAAAGAAACTAAAACCAATCAATGGATGTGAGATAACTGCACAGTGTACGAGAGCAAGTATAAAACTCGAGTCAATGAAAACTCCAGTGGCACGTCCATACAGCACCCAATTCGTTAATGAGCACACTGCTTTGAACTACGTTTCAACCACTGGTGAGATAGCGACCCTGTTAGTACACCATATGGGTTTAATATTTTTAGATGTTAGTAACCCTAATAATTACTTATTTGCGATTATGCGGGATTATATGTGCCGTTGAGCAAGGTATAAGAAACAATAGGAACGTTGGACAATTTTTTTTTCATTAAAAATAGCTTGTGAAAAAATTGAAATAAATAGAAAATTCACAATTTCGATAACAATCGAAATCGAAATCGAAATCGGAATAGAAAAACATACAAACCACGGATGTATTTTTGAAGTAAATATTAAATTAATGAACTCTGTTAGTTGTATTGATTATTTAATTCAAACATTTGCTTGCTGATAACGGTTTTTGATACGTCATTATAACCATGCTTGATTATCCTGCAGTAAAGCAAATATTTCATACACTCATTCTTGAAATTTGCGTGACACCCGGTCATGATTATAATGCAAGGCTAAGAACACGCTAAGAAACTCCACATCAAAGCCCCGGGAGTCGTTTTTTGTGCATGGGTAAGCACATTTACTCAAACTTTTGCAACCCGGTTGTGCATGAGGGTGATTTTTTAGGTCGATAAAAGTAATTTATAACACTAATTGGTGGTAAAGCCACATTTTCCTAGGATTGTGTGAAAATATGCTGTGTCTGAGTGTAAGAGAAATACTTCATGAGTTTTTATGTAAAATGAGACGTAGAATTGCAATTCTGGTAAATTATTTTTTAAATTTATTTAGAATTTATTTTCTGCTCACAATACATCGTAGAGCAAACAGTCTTTTTGCTAGTGTGGAAATTGAATTTGAACATAAACCAACATTACAAATGTTTCACACAAACCACGTTCGTTAATTAACCATTTATAGTTCAAAGACGGCTCACAAGTATTAATTTTCAAAACAGATTCCTCTTCTTCTTCTTCTACTTGGCGTAACGACCGAAGTTATGCCAGCCGTTTAACCGGCTTTCTAGATTGATTTTACCACCATAGCTGGTTAGTCACTCCTCGCTAAGGGGAGACGGTCCGAATGGGATCATGGTACCGGTCCTGTCGTGTGAAAGATCGGTGCCGCTACCACTACACCACCGGGCCGCCCACAGTGATATTTGATTAAGTGCCCACAATGTTCAAAACAGATTAAGTGATTTTTGTTCCTACTATTTAATACCGTGGGCATGAACCATGACAGAAGATAAAACTCTTGACGTTATAAATTGAAGTATGACTGAATTATATTTTTTTTTGTTCATTTTTGACGTAAAAAAAAAATCATCGAAAGTCCTGCGTACGGGTGTTTACATAATTTACAACACGTTTTTGATGAGGCACATTCTAAGGTGACATGTTTTCACATTGAGATCATTGTTTTTGAGACCTTAGAACACTCTTTAATCGGTTGAAGATCCTTCATTTGTTTCTCAATAAAGGGCAAAAACTAATCTGTCCAATTCATTTTCTATTAAAGGCAAACCGGATTTAGCAAGCAGACTTAGCATTCCCAAAACAAAGGATACAACAATTGTTGAATGTTTCGTGTGACAAGAAAAAGGTGTTACCAGACGGTTCATGTTGAGGTCATGATCGCCACCGTCATGAGCAATCGTACAAACTCAGCCCCAACAGCACATGTCGGCGAGGACACATTAGAGCACTGAAAACGAAATCTCCCGGAAAAAAGGCTACATAAACGTTGACATCCGGCTTCCAGTCACTTGCAGTCACCGGTCACTAACGACTAACCACGTACGTGCAAGCGTACACACCGGCATGAAGCTGACCACAGCGGACCTCAGGTCGCAAGTGTCGGCTGTTTACCGGGGTAAATACAGAAGAATAAATAGATGAAAAGTTTCGGAAATGAGCTAATCCTTTTTCGACATTGTTGCTCGTTGCAAATTGCTGCTCGCCAGTCTCGTCCCCGGGTGTTCGGTCGGTGCCCGGTGCCCGGTGCCCGGTCCGGAGTGGCCCGAGAAAACTGTGAAACCTATTTTCGGGCGAGGTTTTCAACGATGAAACAGGACCAACCGTAACCGGCCAGCAGGTACTTCTGCGCGCGAGAAGTTCGAGTGAAACTGTGATTATAAACGGTCTCCGGCCTTCGGCGGCCTATCAAATGACGAAACGAATGCGAATCCGAGGTCAGCACCGGAGCCTGTGCCGGTTCGTTGCATGGCCGGCTGCATGGCCGATCAAACATGAATGGAAATATTCATTTTCCTAGCATTAGCACAAAACAGGAAGCTTATCGGTGTCGGTGCAGCGTTCTCGTGCGCGGTTAGTGCTGCAAACGTACCGAAACGAACAACGCCGGGGCCGGGAGGAATTTGCCGGGAGCGAGCTAGAACAAATTGCTCACTCATTAGACACGATTCATCGCAAGATATAGGGCTCGGTACGTTAAATACACAAGTTTCATTTAAAAGGTTATTGCATGGAATGTGAAAGAACCTTAAAGTATTGTATCTCAAAAGTATGTGTTCATATAGTTGTATAACATTATTAATACATCTTAAAATAAACAAATATGTATAGACAATTGATCATAAGGCAGGGAATACATAAATAGACCGGAAAATCTAATATACTTCAAATGTCTAGTGTGGATTCGCCTTAAAGCCGTGAGAAAAATCCGACGAACCGATATGAACCCGTTTTTTACTCGTAATGGTTTTGTTTTATTCAAGCACCACGTTAGGAAGCTTCCTCTATCGCAATGATACGCACAACTATCCATTTCGCCGCTGTGGTACTTCACATTTCAACATTTACGATTGATAGAGAACATTTCGACTGCAGCTCCGACCGATGCGACATGTAACGATTATGGGAAAAGATTGTATCATTGAGCAGACTGGCATCAGCAGGCTCAGTCCCTAACTCTCTCTCTCTCTCTCCCTCTCTTGCTTTCTCATTCTCACCCGCTTTGACTGTTTCCAATTAGCGTGTTTATTAGCGTTGTGTTTCGTTCTCAAAAATCCAGAACCACCACGAGCTCAAGTGACAGAACTGTGGCAATTCCACTAGAGCATCATTAGCGACAGGCTTGGTGCCAGTAACGAGCTGGGTGCGATGCGCCCGGTTTCCACCCATAAGCGCCATAAAACCTTTCAGCCTAGCCGTGAGAATGTTGCAGGTTTACCGATGCAAATACTACCGAAACCGAAATCAACCATTTGATGATAGCAAGCAAACATTAAAAAACACAGCCAAACATAAAGATGTAATCCACCATGCGGTCGGGTTTGCAGGGTCTTCGGTGGTCTCATCATCAAAAATCTCACACAAAAAAGAAAAAAAATAATAATCCTAAGCCCTTCACAGCCACTTGAGACGCTACGCCGGCACAAGTGTTTCTGGTTCGTCGTTTTTTTTTTCTCTCCCCTCCCCCATTTGCACCAAACCCGTCTGGCAGACCCCGTAGGCGGTGTGAAGGACTGTAAAATATTCATGCTTTCTCACAATAATAATTGGTCACACTTGAGGGCGTACGAAGCGGCAGAAACGGCGAGCCCGTGTAGCAGCGAGCAACGCCGTTTGTTTGTTGTTTTTTGCATAACTTTACGCTGCAGGGTTCGTTCGCAAGGAATGATCAGTACGGGTGCAGGAGACCTGCTTCGGTCTCGGCTTTGCTCAACCGACTCCGCTAGGTTTCACTCTCGAGGAGTTCTGGCTGCACTGCACGCTGGCCACTGGGATGTTCTCCGAAAGACGAAACGGCGCTATTGCCTTTCCCTGGCAACCTGTTCCACTTGGAGGGCTTCACTTTTGGGATGCTTCCAACCGTCCGGCGGTCGCTCGTGTCACTCATCTGGGCCGGAAATCATTCCAAACACATCAGCACATCATACGAGGCGTTCCGTGGGTTTCCGTTTCCTGTTTCACTTTAGGGATCGCGTTGAATTTATTCTCACTACGGGATTATCCATGTCTGCCGGATTATACAAATTTGCTATGACGATGCAATTTGACTAGCGGCTTTTGCAGAGCAGTTTAGTGTTTGTTTGTGAAAACAGTTTTGCGTATTAGTTGGTATGATGATTTGGTGTTTCTACTATTCATTTTGAGTGCACAAATATTTCACACCGTTTTGAAACGAGATACTTTATGTAGAAAAGCTTCGAACAATCTAGCTTATTTCAGTCTTACAAAAGTTATACTCTCGACGAAGAAGAATGACTGCAAAACATATTTTATTCCTTTTTTTCTTCAATAGCAATAAATTAAACTTCGTCTCACACTATTTTCCGAAGGTAGAATGCTGATCGTTCAGTTGTGAGGTAGAAATTAAACACTTTTACTTGAATTTCACAATTTCACTGGAATTGCATTTTAAATTTCATATTTCCGTTAAAAACATTGAAAACTTATTGTTCGGAAACTGGTTCGTCGTGTTCGGGTGCGCTGAAAGGACGTTGTGGTTTTATGCATGAGTACAAATTTAGCAATAAATTTACATGGCAATTGATTTTTACTTCACCATTATAATGGTTTAACAATATTCGTTTGCAACGAGAAACCTCTGACAGCTGATATTTTTTTTCCAATTTTTCAAAAAGCATTAATTAGTTATATTAAATCGAGGTCATAGTAAAATTTTCGTAGTATCATTAGACATACCATCATTTATTCCATAGTAGATTTGGTTACCTGATTTTTACACCTTAAACAAGCTATTTCATAAAACTGACAGCAGTTTCAATGTTCCCTTGTCTGTCGCACATGCACATCCTCTAATTCAAACCCATCAGCTGTGCAGACTTCACTCGGTAAGAAAAGGGTATCGGCACTGAACTTGCCCTGAACCTGAAGGTTTTACCCAGAATAAAGTCCCTCGCGTGCTACAAAGCGCTGCTGCAGCCGATGGAAAGGGTTCCCACGATTTTGTGATGAATAAATTTAAATAAAAATTGATATATTAAGACGAAACTGGTGCAGTTGGTCTGGTGCGAAGGAGAGCCAGCTTCTGACACTCGAAATTGCGACGCAGCGCAGCGATGAAATGCCCCGTGCTCCGGTGCTTGACGGTTCCTTTCGGTCAATGGACAATCGTTTGTTCTAGGGCAGCGGTGGACGAAAAGTGAGCCGAGGAGTTTGTGTATTTCGTTTGCATATCTTTAGCTCTTGTGTCGAGCTTACAACGCGTCATGGGAGCGTTGGTAGCGCACTTGCTAGCGAATCTGATTCGGTATCCGATACTTTAGAAGGTGCCACTGAAGTAGCATGCTAATTGGTGAAACGTTGGATGACCAAAAAAGATAGCGCATGAAACATTGTTCGCTTGCTGGATGATAACTAAGGACATCATTCGTCGATGATGGTTTGTGAGTTCCAAAATGGACATGGAGTGAGGTGGTAACTTTCGGAACTCGGATCAAATGAAATTAATATAGTTACCTTAATAGAATGAATTGAACATTTTTACTGGGAACATGCTTTAATATTAGCACAAGCATTCGATATGAATCCTACCATGGTTTACAGAACATATGAAGTATGTAGAATTAACTACATCCCAGTGAAGGCAGTAGATTGATAATACTAACTTGCAGAGTAAATATTATCCCACCTGTAATGAACTGATAGGCATGTTTACCGAACCACTGGAAAAACCATGATGTATAGGTTTATTTATTGTTAATAAATAACGTTTTACATGTTTGTTGATTTTCTTTCGCACATTTCTTACCAGTTTCGGTTTAGCCTCATTAATCATCAGCTATATAGTTTGTGTCAAATCGAATCATGTCCCAACGAGATCCGGTTTGTGTTCGCACACAATCGATCAGTTTCAACCGGAAAATGATCGAAATAAATTAGCGCTATAAGGTAGCCAGTTTCATTTTGATATATTTCTCGCACCGTAATCCGATCAACCGGTTGGAACAACTCGTTGTTGAAACCAATTGAAAGACTACTATCGCTTCCCGTGCATATAAAGCACGTCCTATCACATCCGCTCGCTCCGGATACACCGACCACTTGATTGCTTCTGCCCTGCTTCCTGCCACATAGTCTGTCCCATTGCGGTGCGGAAGGATCGTACTTGTGCAGCGCGATAAATTAGTATTACAAGCAACCCAACAGTAACAGCTTGCGTTTATTGAGCCTTAAGTGGAGGTGAGAAAAAGCGGTCCCATTTGTCAGACGGAATCAACCGATCCGATGCAAAGAGCAGCAACGGGGAAGGCCTCTCGGGATCGGCTAGTAACACGAACGCCGCCGCATAAATGTATTCATTGCAACAAATGCCACAGCATGATTCGATTCGATGGCAATAAACCTCACAATGTGAGAGGTGATCATTATAAAACACGAAACAAGTCCTGCAAGTGTGCGGTCAAGACGAGAACTAATGAATGAGAACGGGAGAGGAGCCTGCAACTCAACATCCGGCCTAGGAGTACAGAATGAAAATACTGTTTCATTCATCAGTTGGAACTGTGTAAGTAGCGCATGGTATTTTATAACAAAGCAAATAAGAACATCGCTGTTAGCTTACATTAAAATAATTAAAACTAATAAACATTTACGATAACATTCCATGACTTTGTGCCATTTTGAGATATTGTGAAAGACTAATTTCATATATCTTTAAACAATATAGGATAGTAAATTTGGCACCATGAGTATGTTGTTGTTCTGCTCTCTACGTTGTTAACAAATAATTGTCATAACCATCTAAAGTAAATCATCGTTTGACAAATAAGTCATCGATTCAATTTATGGACTCTTCTCCCTTAAATAATAGTAGCTTATTGTTGGTTTAAGTAATAGGTCCATATTTTATTTATTATAAAAAAAACACCTTTTTGAAAACTATCAAGTTGAAAAATAGCTCAAGCTTGAGGCTTGAAAATAAAGTTGCTCAAAAACTTATTTAGAGAAAAAAAAATCGACGAAAACTAAATTTCCTCAGAATCCGTAATTACTGTTCATGTTAAACCTACTACCGAAAGTTTTGCGCAGTGAATCACAACAATCGTATGGGCAAACAAAACGCATTGGGTGTTTCGCTGCTCACCACCTAAACAAGATCGAGATGTTGAGCCAAACGAACGGAAAAGGCCAAGCAATTTCGTGTGCAATCCACCCGAACGAATTTCCCACGCTATGTCAAAAAAGTACAATGGTCATCCAAGTTCCAAATAGCTGCTCGCAATTGGGAAAATCTCGGCTGCCGTTGGAACGAGCGGGACAATAAGCCCTCGGGTCGGGTGGGAGGAAATTTTCCCCCCGGTTAAGCCTGCACCAGATGCAACGAACCGTGACGCATAGTATTAGTGATTTTTTTTCTGCTTCTTCCGACCATCCCCGATGCCACATGTTACTGAAGCTTGGCGAAGAATTTAAAGGTCCAACTGGTACCTTCACGTGGCCGAAACTCGGTGTACCTTGGGCGCTGTTTCGTTCTACACGCTGTGCGGTAATCAAATATGCGAGGTCTTCAGTTTTTTGTAGGATATCCGAATCTTTGTTTGTTTATTTATTTTCTGCGAATGACGAACCCGCTGGAATTATATCAAGAATTAATGGAAAAATCACCATCAGCATTCTTTTTACTCCACTATCGAACGATCGGCAGAATCGGATACTTTCCAATGACACAGCGGGTGAAAACGCAGCCAGACGTACACTAGCTAGCAGCCAATAAACCGAAAAACCCACGAACCTGCGCCTGCAACCGATTGTTCTTGGGCGCTCATTAAATCAAGCTCGATGATGCTAAATCATAAATGCTAGTAATTTACCGGTGTTTATGGCACGGAAGGTTAGTTATTAGAGCAGCCAAACGGTTGACTTTTACGAGGTATTTATGAGTGTAAAGCGTTGGGGGATAGCTTTTACGATTCCCGAAGAATGACGACGCACGAAAATAAAGTGACCAGTGCGCGTTTAGGGCGGTGAGCTAGCCGATTTTTTTTTTAAATGGAGCGCATCGAAGCGTGAATAGTTTCCACTTCCAGTGTAAAGAGTGTGCTGGAGTGTGGTGGTGTCGCTGGTTTTAGTTTTGTTTGTTTTTCTGGCTAGTATTTGACTAGTATTAGAAACTGATTTCTTAAATCGTATTGTATCTTAGTAGCATGTCAGTCATATATTTTAACTAATTTTTTTGTTAAAATATCAGCATTTTATGCAAAAAAAAATCTCGTCTTTTTCACACTTTATTATAATTTATTTTTACTTGATTAGCGAAAACATAAATTTCGAAATATCTCGCCGCAGATCCAAAAAGGACTGTTTAAGTTTATGATCTTTTTCTGATGAATAGGGCAGAACAAAATGCCACCGGAGGTATATCAAAGCGATTGCGTTATTGTCGTAATTGTGAACCACAACAGAATGTTTAAAAACGTTTTCGTCAGAATGAAGTATCTGTTGATAAAACATGGATTTTTAGATTTCAGATGCAATTTTTCATTTTAACATGGTTTCTTCATTTAAACGATCATCAATTAATAATATTTACAACAACTAGGTATCAATTTCAATGACTTTTATAAGAGTTTCGAACAAAGATTCACATTTTTTATTGTAGTTGCATTTCACGTCTTTCTTTAAAAATAATCAGTAATAATTCTCATCTCCAGTATTGTTTGGTACATTATTTTAGCATTATCATATAGTAGAAAAATTTGAAGTCTTTCTTTTTGATGTGCTATTAGGAAAAGAAAATGTGTTAAAGTAGCAAATAAAACGAAATGTAGCTTGATTCAAATCTTAATCAAGCTGGATAACAACGGGTCTGCACTTACATGGAAGGTATTAAAGATGTGTTTGTCCCCTCGTGTATAATTTAAAACATTCTAAATAAATTTGACCATGATATAAGCTGTTCGAAATTGATTGATTGAAAATATTTGCCAACCAGCCATCCTCCTCCGTTGGGTAAGGCATTCGAACGACGGACGGTCGGCTGACGATGAACTAAATTAGTCCGGAGTCGCCACGTTCTGCGATGTTTCATCATCATCTCGTCAGCGGCATCGGCACATACGCGGGCCACAAAACCTGTTCCTGCTCAATCTCATCGCAACCATCTTCTTCGGCTACCTCATTCTAACCGTGCGTGTATGTGACGCGTCTTATCGGGCCCAGTTTTACCGCCTCGTCCCGACCGCAGGACACTAACTTCAGTGTTGCTGCCTAATAATCAATCAATGTTGAATTCGTCATCCGCCTCGCGCACGCAACGGAGCGGGCTTTGAAACCCAAAAGCACCAGGGTGCGTCTTGGCAGTTGGCAGCTCACTTGGAGCTCTCTTTCTCGAGGCGTGTGCCTCCCCGAGGCTTTGCGGATCGTTGCGAAGACAGTTGGGGAGAATAAACCAGGGTTAGGGTGGGAAAAGCCATTAGCGGGTTGTGTCGGTGGAGTCCAAGATAGAACACAATTAGGTGACCGCGCACCGCAATCCTCATCTCGTTTGGAGCCATCGTGCGCCGGGAGTGGTATAATTCGTTCGTTGGTGGGTAACGTCGCGTGATCCACGCCGAAAGCCACACGAGCCCAAGGCGTGGACGAAGCGTAGAAGCTGGACGTCTTCTTTATCTTTTGCAAGCCGTTCGCCGCACGGTGGTGGGAGCTTCCCATGGGCCACAGAGAGAACATCAGCACGATGGGCGAGAGTGGGAGGACGAAGGGAGAGGCCGATTGACGGAAGCAGACGCGAAGGGAGAGGCAGAATAAAAAGATAAAACTTATGTTTTCCAACCGGAGCAGTTGGGATTGCTTCTCGGGGAGCTGCTTCTGCCAGCGGGACCGGGTGCAGCATAATAATTTACTTTTCAATGGGTTGGCCTTTTCCGCATCAGGTTGCTGCTGGATTCGTTTATTTCTTCACTCACTCGATTCCGTTTTCTCGCATTGCGTCCCAAGACACCGTGCTTTCCGGCGAGGGCAGCGATGGGACGAACGAGAACGGGTTTTCTCAACTGTGCCGTGCCGTGATTGCGTCTTGGCTTCGTAGACTAAATTCGTATGTAACGTTTCCCAAGTAAATTACACCCATTACGACCACTGCATCGGGGCAGCACTCGCCTTGAACCGTGGAGTTTATGAATCGGACTGGAAGAGCAAACCGCCACCAGAGGTTTATCAAACCGATTTGCAGTACTGTCGCAATCTGAGGTCCAAAATTAATTTGCTCAAAACCTGGCTTTCCAAGGTTAGCCGGTAAAACAAATAAAAAAAAAATATTAAAACAAGAAGCCAGATTCCAAACTTCCCCCGTGTCACAATTAACAGCATTTAGCTGTTGCTGACATTTGCTTATGAAACGTCGAATACCTTCGACGGTTCCACCGGATTTGGTGCGGTTCGAAAAACGTGTGCAACAGTGCGTTGGCATTGTTACCCCGACACAGCGCAAATTAGGTTGGCTAACCGCGGAAGCTACCGGCAAGACGACATCCTAGAAGCGGGAGCCTTCACGTCAGCCATTGAAAATGCCACCGAAACCGGGTTTTTGGCCGAAAGAGATATGTAAATGATCCGGTCCGAGTGGCTCAAGTATTTTTTGTAGCTATTTTTTATTTATTCAAATTGCTTATCTCAGCCTGTATGCGATCAATTTTCTTTAACGTTAGCTATTCATTTCTTTTACGTATCTTAAAACAAAGTGTTTTTCCTTATGTATAAATGATAAAAATTGTTCATCAACTTACAAACTAAGAAGATGTTTAATAGGATGTTCAAATCATAAGGTGGGAGCCAATTGCAATACCGTGGGGACCATTGTACATTTAAACCATTATTTATATTTTACAAATCTTTCTCAATATCTATAAGAATCATGATGAAAATTTTTAACATACAACACCAACTAGGAAAATAATGTTTTACTAGTCTTATTTCGTCGACAATTTCAGATCCGGCATATTATTCTGAAATGCTTCTAATAAAGTGTGATTATTTGAGAAAAATGCTCAGCTCTTGTTCATCCATTCTCATCCTGCGGCTTCATGACTCACAAAGGGCGTACGATTCCACCTTAAAACCACTTAGTTTTGAACACTTCCTTTAACAAATTTCCATCAGGCGGCTACAGGAAAGATCCTCTCCAATCATTCGACGCTTATTGTGTCGCTCGACACCAACTTCGTCTATCTAGTTGACGTTTCGGGTTTTTGGGTGGCACAATTTCTGTCCATTTCCCGGCAGTTCGACCGAAATTGGTAATCCTCCTTTTTTTTGTAATTTAAACACATTCTTCCCGTCGCCCGTTTAACGCCCGGATTAAGTTGGCCGGACTGTCCGCGTGTCGAGTGTGCCGAGCCGGTACCCGAAAGCGGATTTTGGTCGGATCCGCGGTCAGGAAATACCATTAACCTGTTCCAGAGCGCGCAATCTTATCTAAATGAGAATAGTTTTCGGATGTCTTCGGATGCACGGTTGTCGCTGCTTTTTTTTTGTCGTGGTCGGTGCGCTTTGACACTCGGTTGAACACGACGAGGAGTGGAAAAGTTGGACCATCTTCCGAAAACTCGGCCATCACTCGCGCGGAATGGAGAACGGACAAAACCGTCTTCTTCGAAATGGTCCGATTTCTGAAAGCTTACGCACACGTTGACAGTCACCCTGTTGGTGATAAAGAGGTCAGTTGGCAAAGCCGAACGGACGACAATGCTCTCGGTCGCGTGCGGTAAAGTTCCGGTAAGTGCGATTTCTTTGAACTCCCAGCGTACGGTGGTCGAGCGAAAAAGCAATCTCGCTTAAATAGGGCTGACATTAATCAGGAAGCCGAAGCAGTGAGCCGTGCGCTGAACGTCGATCGGTGAAAATGAGTAGCGCAAAGGGATGGAATATTGAAGTGCTTTTACTTTTTTTCCCCCTATCGTTCGGCCAACGGTTGGCATCGTTCGCGGGGTGCGTAATGAAACACTGCAACAAAGTTGGAGAAAATTCAACTCACAAAACAACATACACACATGTCCAAAACTCGGCGGCCCATTCGAGTCAAACCGTAGGGGGAAGAAGAAGCTTTAATTAGCTTACGCCTCATTTCCTCAGTGTGATCCCGCGAGATTCGCCTCGTACCGTGGGCTCGGCCGGCCCGTGGTTAAGCCGCAATGGGTTGCGGATAGGAGGACCCATTCTGTTCTGACCCCGCTCGACGTGACGGTCCCGATTTGCGCTAATGGAATTATTGCAGTCTTTTTCAATTAGTCCCATGCACGTCCGATTGAACTGGTGATCGGTTCGATCGAAATTGTACGCCAACAACG
>JXWZ01005980.1:0-21420 GCA_000956215.1 Anopheles farauti No. 4 | reverse complement strand
AGAGAGAGAGAAGGACAGTTTATCTTATATATGTTGGTTTTGTTTTGTATTCGATAATTCTACATACCACACTCCGTCCAGGGCAGCCATCGTATCGAACTTTTCACACTATCGGCCCATAGCAGTATCGGGCTTCCCGAGAGTTCTAAATTTACCTACAACCAATTAAACAATTCGTAGTAGTAGCGGTGATGGTCTTTCACACGCCAGGATCGGTACCATGATCCCATTCGGACCGTCTTCCCCTAGCGAGGAGTGACTACGGTCGTTACGCCAAAGAGAAAAAGATTTTTAAACTAGCATTATCGTACAACTGAAGCTATACGGCTATAAATTTATATGCCGTAGTTTTTATTATGGGCTTTACTTCCCAATTTTTTAGCACATGGTGACGTGGTGGACCCTGGTTTTACGTTTCGAGATAATAAGTCATACTTTTCTTCCCCCAGATTAACGCAAAAACGAATGGATCAAATCATTGCCTATCGGAGGTCGCCATACCACCGCTTGCCAAGGGTCAGGTGATGTACATCGGGGCGGATGTTACGCATCCGCTCGGGGACGACACGCCGAGCGTGGTGGGTGTGGCGGCATTGTACGACAAGAACGGTTTCCGGTACAACTGCAGCGTGCGGCTCCAGGACGCCCGGGACGAGATGATCCGCGATCTGGAGAACATCGTCCACCGGCAGCTGCAACTGTACCAGCACGCCAACGGTGCACTGCCGGAAAAGATCATGTACTATCGGGACGGTGTGTCGGACGGGCAGTTCTCCGAGATACTGACGATCGAACTGAATGCACTGTACGCGGCCATCGCGCGAGTCAAGCCGGGTTATAAGCCGGCCGTCACGTTCATCGTGGTGCAGAAGCGGCACCACACGCGCTTCTTCCCGCACGGTAACTGTCCGACCGAGGGTCGTAACGGCAACGTGATGCCGGGGACGATCGTCGACAGTGAGATAACGGTACCGGATCGGTATGAGTTCTACCTGGTGAGCCATGCCGCCGTACAGGGCGTTGCCAAGCCGACCAAGTACGTGGTGCTGTACGACGACTCCAACAGCAATCCAGACCAACTGCAGGCGATGACGTACAACCTGTGCCACCTGTTTGCCCGATGCAACCGTGCCGTTTCCTACCCGGCACCGACGTACTATGCCCATTTGGCCGCGTACCGTGGCCGTGTGTACATTAAGGAGTGAGTGTCGCGTTTGGAGTGCTTCGGGGAGTGAAAATATTAATATTTTTTTTATTCTGTATTGCAGCAAGCGTATCAACATGAATGACTTGAAGAATTCCTACCGTGATATCGAGATAATTCCCACCGTCAACGATGCCAACCCGATGTTCTTCATTTAGACTCGGTATCTTGAGGGGTGCTTGGATTCCGGGAGCATCTCTTATCATGTGATCTAGAGTCCCTTGGAAAGGCTCCGAGGTTTCGTCTCTCTTTACTAAGACTAAAGGTATTTCGTGCGGAAGATTCATACGCGTAGAGTTGTTCTTCTGTGTTGCACCAAAACCGACTTCCATTTCGATGTATTTCTCATTGTTTTTCATTATTATTACTACTACATAATCACACATCAAAACGTCCGTTGTTGAACAATCCCGGAGTTCTTTGAATAGTTATTTTTTTTCTGCAATACATTGATCGCCGGCGATTACGTTGATGCTAGTGATACATGCATATTTAATCGACACTTTATGCTTGAACAGCCCTGCACGTTGGCTTTACATTTACAATGCAATTTCAACTATTTAACAGAAAACAAACGAATGCAAAAATGTAAAAAAAATATAATCAATAAAATTAATTTTAGGCTTCGCTTCGGCGAGATCGAAGCGAGTCTAATGTACAAAAAAAGCTGTTTTGCTTCTCATGTCTTAGATCTGCGAGAAGCCCATCCGAAAATGTTGTTTGATGAGTCTTTACACCCGACAAAACCCGTTCCAAATCCCATCTTTAACTTTTATCTAAACCAAATGGGATATGAATATAAACCCTGTTATTCCCTTTTATCGCACAGCATGTTGGCTAGCAGGTTTTCAGTTAGCAACTTTGAATGTGATATGGAAAGGGATTTAACACATATTTTGACCATCGTAGAATGCCATCAAACTACACCGTACAGGAATGGTACGCACGGTACACCTCACTTGTAGCCATCTTGCTCGACGTCACATGCGTAGCAACCTTAACCAACTGGATGACAGCGGAAAATTGGCGCAAAAGTTGTATTGTTTTCCGCATTTCGCACTGACCGCAAGTTTTTGTAACAATTCAGCTGGCTTTGGTTTCCATTTTTACAACGAACAAATACAACTACTACCCGTACGTTAAGCTTCTTGAAGAAAAATGGAATCGGAAGTTAATTACACCGCCTGGACACCGGAGTATTTCATAGCGAACGAATCGGCCTGCCTGGCGCAATTGGCCACCGGCGGCGTAGGGTCTAAAATTCCGCTCCTGAACTGCACCGAACTGGCGCACCTGCCCGACGGTAGCTTGGTGCGGTTCCGAGGCATGCTGCAGGACATGCAGGACCCCGAATGCTATCTGCAGTGGTACGGTGTTCGCAGCAAGGCGACCGGCTCGGTCGTGCGCCAGCAAAATGGTAAATATCGTGACATTCTCGTGTACGACACTGCGACCGAAACCGTGGACACGGCGGCTACCGAGGACAGTACGTTCGGCGAGCGACGATCCATGTTCGTGGTCACCATCCCCGGCCAAAACCCGTGGGCGGAGGAGTGTGAAAAAGAACAAAACGGTGTGCTGCCGGTTGTTCGATTGGAGAAACCGAACGATGAAAGTGCGCAGTCGGCCAGGGTGGCAAGCGTCAAGCGTGCGCACGACGAAGAAGAGGCGATGGAGGTAGATGGGACACGAAAACGTGACCCAGTGCCGCAAGCGGAAGCAGTTTGTGTGAAAAAAAAGGCAGCACCGGACGCGATCAACGGTGGCTCTTCGTCGTCAACCAATGGAACAGTTTTATCCGCAGATTACCTGCTCAATTCACCGATCGCCGATCGCCCTGGCAAAGCGTGCCTTGTGAAGCTGTACAGTAACTATGACGACTGGACGCTCAACACTCTCGTTGAGGTGGTCGGATTCCTTTCGGTGGATCCAGCCCTGGACGGTAGTGGTGACTGTACGGGAATGGACGAGTTTGTCGACGATGTTTCCGAGCATCAGGCGACACATCCACCACCGTCCCTCATACCGCGCCTGCATGCTGTGAGCGTTCGAAAGTTGCCTCACACCAATCCACTGCTGGCTCCACTCGGCTTGATGGATGGAGAAGACGTGCAGGATGAGACAACAATCACGTCCGTCTACAAAGACCTGCAGAACCTTTTCACCCAATGTCTGTTTGGTGATCGCGTTGCGGCCGACTATCTGCTGTGTCATCTCGTGTCGTCCGTGTACATCCGCAACGAGGTGGAATCACGTGGTCAGTTCTGTTTGAATATCAGCAACATACCTGCGGAAGTGTTACCGGACTACACGCGCGCTCTTTACGAGCTACTCGAGCTGCTGCTACCCGTCAGTCACTATTTGCCGATGACGCTCGAGAACATGAACACGGTGCAGTTTGTGCCGAAGTAGGTGATCAAAACAGGCGGTGGTTTTCCTCACCCATACAATGACAGATACACGTTGCGTCTGCTTCACCCCATACAGGAAGGACTACACGACAAATAAGCTGACGAGCGGTTTGCTGCAGCTAGCCCCCCACACGCACCTGGTACTGGATGAAACACGGCTGCAGGCAGGCAAACTGGAAGCACCCGGAGTGGAAGCTGTCAAGCACGTGTCACATCTGATCAAGAACCAGCGGTTGCAGTACAATTTCCAATTCTACCAGCTCGACTTCCATGCCGACGTGCCGGTGTTGGTATTGAGCGAGGGAAGAAGCATGCTGCCAGTGAGTTCACCATATCTTTCGTTCGTTGACAGCTGAACAGTGTGTTATTTTAATTTTAATTTCTCACTTCGAAAAAAAAAAACAAAAAGAGCCACTGCTATCTACCCATCATACCGGATTTGGACGCGATCGGGTTGATCACGGAAACGATCAAAGCCGGTCGGCACTACGTCGCACCGAAGCTGGACGCAATGCGTCGCTTCCTCACCGCTGCACGCGTCCGTGAGTTTGATATGAAAACGCTCGACCCGACCGTCGTGCAAGAGGATTTCGTGCAGATGCGCACGGAAAACGGGGCGGTCACCATGGACGATCTGCACGCGCTATTCGTGCTGGCACGGTTGCTTGGACTGAGCCGGGGGCGGAAGTCACTGCAGCGCGAGGACTGGGAGCGGGCGAAAGAGCTCGAGAGGGAGCGGCGAAAGCGAATGGAAATGTTCACCAAGCGGAAAAGTGAACCCTAGACGGGAATTCGAGATTATTTATTCCAGTACCTTGTCTATACTTTTAAGAAATATACGTACCATTCTTTTTTACACTTGACGGTGTGACTTTTCCAATTCCGATCCAGTCCGTAGCTCGACATGACCGTACTTTCCGAAGGTGAGAACAGTAATCATTCAGTATGTCTGTCCAAACAACGAATTCTTCACTTACATGTTGGGGAAAGTTGTCACTCTCAGGAAGAGGTTCCCTACATACACTGCATTGAAGTCTCCGATGCAAACATAGCGCTATTAACTTCTTATTTATGTATATGCTCTTCTTTGATTTCTTGTTACACTTGGAGTAAACAGTCGAATTCGATATTACTTGCAGTGCAGCACACAAGCGTACAACAAAACATTCAGACACGATCGTAGCAACACGTTCGGTTAAAAGTTAACAGCCAAGCTTGTTTATTCGTTGGAAACGAAATCTCAAGATAGTGCAAAAGTTCTACAAACAAAATGAATCGACCGTTTTCCGGACTCAGTGCATGCTTTGACCTCGGTGTGTCTTATTTTTGCCTCAGGTTTCTAGAGCTGGGTAGCCTTCGGACGACATGTAACACCAACCCCAACAACCACACTTGTTTCCTTCCTTTACCCAATTTTCATCCGTTATTTTATGTTTTATTAAATCGTAATGGTTAAATGGAGATAAGGAAAATATCGAAACTAACATAATACAAAATGAAACAAAAAAGAAAATGCCACTCGTAATTTATACACACTCACAGCGCGAACGCTGACGCATCATATCTTTTTACTCCGTTGCCCGTTGTCTCGTTTTCTTGCCATCTTTCGAAAGATTGTATAGAGTGAGAGAGGGTGTGTATGTGTGTTTGCGTAGGTATGTGGAACAGAGGTATCCTTTGTAAAAGAATAGTAGCAGCTAATGTGGGAGTTATTGAAGAAAAATCAAGCGGGTGCAAAAACCGATGTAAGTTGTCTCTTGAATTTGGATCAACACGAATCCAGTTTTCAAACGAAATGAAAGAGGGAAGCGTTGAAGGATGTTACTGCTGTAGTACCTATCCGCGCACTATTTTTTAACAAACATAGACAGGCTATTTGCTACATTCCGTCATTTCGATTATTTCTTACACTATATCGCTGACCAGTGTAAAACCTGTCCAATTTTTTCGCCCTTTTTCGCTTACGGTAGGGTCAGATGTGGTTGATAGTTTGAAGGGAGCAGGAGGTGATCGAAGGGAGAGGGGGGGGGGGTGGATTTTAGTAGTACGTACAGAAACCATAAAAGGAAGCAATCAACATTGCGCAAAATAACCAAACTAAACGATATCCCTAGCTCCTAGCAGTCGAGGAAGTTGGCGGCCATCAGCAGCTCCAGCGCAATCTCCGGTGCGATCGGGAATTCCGGTATCTCCGTCGAGCTGTTTGTGTACCGCACCTTGTAGGTGAAGTACATGCAAACCTTCTCCAGTACGTGCGAGCTGTGTTGGTGTGATAAAAAGATCGGTACCGGTTAGAGTAAGAAAAAGCCTTTTTTGTTTAAATTAGTATTCGAAGCAAAAAAAAGAAGCAATATTTGAGAAGATTCAAGTAAAAAAAACCTGCCTACTATGATCTCCATAATTTACAGGCCATGCAAGCAGCATGTTGACGTGTAGAGAAGGATTCAAATTTGACTAACATACATATTTTTCTTCTTTATCATCAGGTCTACACTTTTCCCGGCTAACTAGACTGTTTTTTCCACCATAGCTGATTGGAAATTCCTCTCTAGGGGGAACCGTACTGTCGTGTGCAAGACAGGCACTGTTACTAATTTACGCATTGATTAACATAAATATTATAATTAATATAATTAACTTATAATTAATTGAATCCAGCACCAATCTCATCTGACAAGTCAATGCTGCGTCGAACGAAAAAAATGCTTTGTCTGTCAAGCGGTCCACCCGTTTTGGCGCCATTAATTACGATAACGAAA
Source organism: Anopheles farauti No. 4 (assembly GCA_000956215.1). NCBI lineage: Eukaryota > Metazoa > Arthropoda > Insecta > Diptera > Culicidae > Anopheles > Anopheles farauti No. 4. The sequence goes on along the minus strand of JXWZ01005980.1, from coordinate 15,046 downwards.
AATAACGTTGGGATTTGTATCGAGATAGTAAGTATTCGTTGCCACTGCTGTTGATGTTGGGGAGTTTCCCCTAGCAGACTTTCCGAATCAACACGCGATTAGTTGACGCCATCACGGCGGTGGGTCTACAGCGGGGTTCAAAGGTTGCGCTAGATTCATTTAGTCGATCCATGCGCTTTATCAGTACGAAGGGACCGGGACAGCTAATTACATAATTCGGTTGGCGTTCTTGCACTGTAGCTTCCATCTCTTGAAAAGGGATCACAACTTACGGTATTTCACGGAAGTTCACTTCGTTTGCTTCGTTCTCGGCAAACTGGCCCGGCCCGGACAGCATCGCCTTGATCGTGCCGGAGGTGAGGGCGTGCTCACGCTTCACGATAAACTCGTGCCCGTCGGATGAGATGAGCTTTACGTACATCGCATCCGGACCCTCGCAGCCGCCATAGATACGCTCGGTTCCGGTGCGCTCTTCCATGGTTTCTGTTGTTGTTGATATTGTTGTTCTGTAGGACAATAGGAACCGGAGGAAGAGAAAAGAGTTACTGTGTGTACGAGCGAATTTGCTAGCCGCCTAAGCAATAGATTCGGAGAAAAATACACTGCAGAGAAAATTGAACCACGAAAACCCGTCGAACAGGGCAAAAGGACACAGATGCCAGATGATGACTATACACTTTACAGCACTGGTGATGGAAGGAGAAGGAGAATACGGTCTAGTGTGTTGTTTTAAGCATAGACACCGACACCGAAACCGAAATGGCAACAAACGCTCGTCCTCGATATCGATTGCTTACCGTACCTGTTTGGATCGAAGAGCAGATGTTTGGCCAGTACTGCGGGGAAGATGCCTGTTTGCAATCGCAAACGCAAAACCTCGTAGCTTGCTGCGCGATGCGTTGAAGGGAATAGTTTAATAAGCACCCTTTATTATTCGCGCACACACAGGTAAAATGTACCCCGCACGAAGCCACAGAGCGGAAAAGTAGTCCGGGTCGTGTGCGGTATGTGCATGTCGCACACGGGTTGCGGAAGGGGATGGCTGTCAGCCTTTGTTTTGACGTGAACGAACTATCGTTTTGCCGTCGGGAAACGCACAGTGGTAGATTTTACGAATTGTTTTTTACGACAAATGTTTTTTATTATTTTTGATTATTTTTTACACAAATTGATAACAAAACATTCAAATGATGAAAAACAAATTGCAAAGAACATTCGTACCAGCAAGAATTTGAATTTGTTGATATAAAAATAGGATTAAAAAGTTCCTGGAGATTTCGCTAACCATATAGCAAAAGTTTTATCTTAGTTTAACAATTTAGCAATAAATCTCAAGTCATTAAAACAGTAAACATATAATTTCCTAGCGTTTGGAAGAGAACGTTCTATATTTATTTGGAAAACATTGAACCGTTCATCCCCTTTCATCGATTGCAGTGCATGTATAAATCGACGGAGAGCAACGTCAAAGCGATGTGACAATATTTGCCAGAAAAATAAAAACAAAAACAACTTGTTCTTTTTATCTATCTCAATGTTTTTCTCTGGTGCTGCAAACGAAACAGGTTAGAGTAGACGGGATTGATTCGCATTTACAATGGCTAACAGCGGCAGCAGTACAGAACCCAGCATTAGTAAATATTTTGCCAACGATCCACCGAGCTGCTTTGATAGTATATCGGCTGGTGAAGGTAGGTTACCAAACGGCTTCCTCTTGCGTTGCAGAGTCATTACACATATTTCGTTTTTACTGTGCGATACAGATGGACAAACGCAGGATGCGATAGCGGAAGCGTACCTTTCGTACGACTATTTGGCTGCCAGTTCGACTGAACAGCAATCCAACATTCCAGACAGTGTGCGCGATCTGTGGGAACCACCGAAGGTGACCCCAGGCATTCCTCCGACCAGTCACACCATGCCGGGTGTAAGCGTTGCCACCGATCTTACCGACCCGGTACAGGATGCCGTCGGGCTGCTGGTTGATGCGAACGAAGCACAACAGCGCAAACTTCTACTTCCGGACAACGTTACGCAGGATGAGCGCGGTTTGCGGGAGCTAATCGAGCACGGTTGCTTCCGATCGGCGGTGAATCTGACGGCGCGGTTGCTGACAATAAAGCAGCAAGGATTCGGCCACGCTGGGCATCCGGTGAAGCACAGTCCCAACTCGCTGCAGCTGTGGTTTACCCGGCTGGCGTTGCTTGTGAAGCTAGGTCAGTACGAAATAGCGCGAGTCGAAGCGGAACCTTTCGGTGCGCTGAGCAATGCGGACGTTTTTTACGAATTTTACCATCCGGATATGCACGCCGGCAGGAAAGGTTCGATGGCACCGTTTTCTTTTCGGCTACTGCTCGCCGAACTGCCCGTCTATCTCGGTGCTCCACGGGTCGCTTTGGATCGACTGACTGCGCTGCTTGCGATTGTGAACCAGATTAAGGTGTATTTTGAATGTGGCACTGAAACGATTCCGCATGCGACCGACGCACACGCGTTCTGGACCGTGCGTGAAACGCGCATTTTACATTCCATCGTTAACTGTGCGCTTGCAGTGAAGGATTTTGGGTTGGTCGAGCAGTTGCTTGAACGGTTGGTTGCTGCGGCAACGACACCACAGAAACGTATTCTTCTGTCTGCTTGGGGTCGTATCCGATTACAGTGTGGTGATATGGTGGGTGCGGAAAAAAAATTCTCTGAAGCACGTCGACTAAAAGAGGAGTAAGTGTTCGAAACCCCTTTGATTGTATATCAATGATTTCCTTTATATCACCTTTCTTCACAGGAAAAGCTCCGAAGTACCCGACCTTATTGATCGAGGCTTGCTAGCGGTCGCTCAAAACGACTTCCAGAGTGCATTTGACCTATTCCAAAAAGCATCGGCAGCAGCCCCGTCCAATACAATGCTCTACAACAATATGGGCGTGTGTTTGCTGTATTCCGGAAAGCTTAAGGAAGCGATCAAGCTGTACGAAGGTGCAATACAGCGTAATACAAAATCCTGTCTAAACGAGTCGCTGTTGGTTAACCTTTCGACATTGTACGAGCTGGAATCGAACCATGCGAAGGAGAAGAAAATTAACCTGCTCAAGCTGGTCAACCGGCATCGGGCCGATCTGACCGTGGGATTGGATGTTTGTTTGAAACTGCAGACGACTGTTTAGAAAAGCTAGTGAAAGTTGAAACTAACCTTAAAGACAAGTATTTATATTGTAGGCCGCAATATTATCGCAAATATACAGTAATATCGACCGCGAAAATTACGATTTAATTTGAATTTGAGGCTTGTGTAAAAAAAAAAAAACAAACAAAAATTACTTCGAATAGTGACAGCTGCCATGACCGAAAAATCGACCACTATGCCTTTAATTCAACATCGCTGTTATGATCATAATTCGAATTTCAGTTATTTATGCTGAAAAGTGCAAAACTAAAGTTTTAACAACCTCACAAAATACTCGTTCTGTCATGTTTTCCAAGCGAAAAGTATAAAAACTAGCGTTTTTTTACGTGATCCAACCCAAAGACGAGACTTTTCTTTCTGCTTGATTCGAAAAACCCCTTCCATCGAGTTTGACACAACTTCATGGCATGAAAGAAGAAGGGAAAGAAGCGTAGCTGGAATCAACGCACCAAGCAGCAGACAGCTCAATTCTGTAGTGTTTCAGTTCGAGACAACAATCCCTGGAATTACTACGATGGCGGCCGCGGATGTTGCAGTGATGAAGGTAAAGATTGTGCGTTAGCGTTGTGTGAAACTAAGCGAATTCAGTGTTATGAAGTGAAACAGCGGAGTTGTTTTATCGATGCATAATAAGCAGGCAGTAATTTCGTAGCGTCTCAAAAAACTATCGAGGGCGCGTCAATTGTGCCCTCGCTGGTCTGATTCATCATCGGTCGGCCCTGAAAAATCATAACAATCTTTACCGTGCCGCAAACATTCGGAAGTGGCGTTCGTGAGAATATGTGAAAAAGCGTGATGCTTGGAGGCACGTACGATTGTGCGTGCATAAAGAACTCCGCATGTGAAAACGGAGACCGGAAAAGTGAAAAAAGTTCATGTAAACACTATTCGGACCGTGTAGCGCTTGTGCATGCGTGTGAGTTTGTGCATCGGAGAAAGAAGATTTCCGATTGCATCTGAAACATGAATAACCGATTTAAAGCAAAGCTGTACACCGCTGTACATACGAGAGAATAAGTCGGATACAGGCGATTAAGAAGACGAAACAATAGGCGTCCCGGGGTGATTCGATCCGCCCTGAGATGTCACACACAGGCAAAGTGCACCGAACCGGAAATGCGTGCCCTTCTGATTACTCATACACGGCGCTCGCAAACAGAGCAGAACGCATCGGAGTGCAGCGCCAAGAATGCAGCTGGAATGAAATATAATGCGACTGCTTTGTTTATGCGACGACGCGCACCCGGCATTGAGCGCAAGAGATTAATCTGGAGGGCCATCGGGGGAAGAATAGCCTCGATGGCGTAGAATCGGAAAAGTCATCACTTTTTTGCTTCCCTATCCAAACAGCTGGCTTTTAATAAACAGAGATAATTTGTTATACTTTTCACTACCAAGGAAAGACCCCAAAACGAATCCAACCCAAAGCACGCGCGTAGAAGGAAATGCGTAGGGAAATTGTGTATACAAGGAAAAACGCACGGCATAATAGCTGTTACCGCATTGGTGGTTCAAGGGGGCCGCCGCGTGGATTGTGTGGAATAAATTCGGCACACACTTTCTCCAATTCCCCATGCGCGAGTGTGCTGGAGTTGGAGCGGCCACCGTTACTGAACACTTGGACGCAAGAAAGCATTTAACCGAGTGTTGAAAAATGAAAAAATCAGTACCAACGGCGATCGTGGTAGATCGATCCGTTCGCTTGAGGGAAGCAGGAAATTCCGTAAACAGAAACATGACTTGAGGGTTGAACAGGGTAGGGCAGCGTAAAATTGTTGCAATGCACTTGCGGGCGGTGTTTGGAAGCGACCAATAAGCTTTCTTTGATGTCGATTCGATTCCGCCAGATTTCGAATGGGATAAAAAAATGTTTGATAAATTTTATCCTATATTTTTCGTATCAACGGAAACTATGTTACCTACTGCGATGGATAATGAGTTCAACAAAACCATCACAAGAACGTTGCTTTCTGCAGACAAACGAACCGATTTCCCTTCCGTGGTTGTCGTACAAAATAGTACACAAAAAGAGAGTTTCGATGCCATTGTCTATCGAATGATCCAAGTAGGTTAGCATGGCAACAGAATGTCAAGTGCCTAGAATGGAAATTCTCCCAGTTTGGATACGGCTAGACCCACTTTCTCTCCACGGTTAACTACGAACGAGTGAGAAAGTGTTCCAGAATTTCCTGTTGCTGCACATGGACAAATGCTTTAATAGCACGTCAATGAGGCCTTGAAATTCGTTTAAAGCAACAACGAACGATGTCGATGGAGCAATAAATAAATTATTCGTCAGTTGGGGGGAACACTTCAAATATTTCGGAATGGAATTGTTGGCCCACATTTTAATCGGATGAGCTGTTTTAGTGCAGCTGAATGAACAGCAACAAAAGCTGATCTTTCTACCGCTTCCGGGTCGTTTTATAAGCCTCCTAGTGGTGGTGTTGAAATATTGAAGACCCACAATAATGCCATAAAAAAAAACAATCCACCACCATGAAACAACGTTCACTGAGGGAATGAAAATAAACCCAGCAGCCTCTGGTTTCAAGCACGGAAATTAACAAATCACGTACACTCCATTCCGTCCGGCGACCCGATTGCTCGGTGGCATAAGACGCACATCAACCGCCGATGGGCGCTTTGGTGTGGTACATTAGTTTTAATTTGGTGTTTGTCCACTGCCCTGTTGGTGCTGTCGCTTCCACACACACACCGAATGTGGGTGGCGAGGTCAATGAAATATAGATGTATCATTCGTGTGTCCGTCTGCTGCAGTTTTGTCTGTGGTACACTTCTCCAATGGGATGCAGCGATGCGTGCCTTCATTGCCGACTGCGGATGAAACTGAAACGCGAAAGACGAGTCAAGGAAAAGACGACCAAGACGTGCTTCAACGTAATACCTTCAGACCCTGGCGCGATAGAGAAACATTATGCTGCTGCCAAATGATGCGATTGTGGCGATGCTCGTGGTTTCGCGATACCCGATTCAGATAGATTCCTATTCATTCGAAGGTTTCATAATCCAAAGCACATTGCACAATAGCACGTTCAGACATTGGAACTAAGTATGCGCCAAAAATCCTCGTAATATATATTGTTTGCGTGTTTAACGAATTTTTTTAAAAATGAAACGAAGTATAACTATCGAAGATTCTGCAACTGTTTTGGCGTTTGTGCACCGATGTCTTTGATTTTGCCATGTTTGTATAGTTGGATATTTTTCTTCTTCAGTTTCAACGGAAAGAGGCGTGGTTTAACGAGAGATAACTTTTGGACCACCGTTTTCATCTCCACTTACAGATGTGAGATCACACTTAGTAGGTCATGCTAAACACACAAAAGTTCCGGTTTTTAGAGAATGGGGGTTGATTCCTTCAGACGAAGAGGTTTATATCTACAGAAAAAGTATATTGGTGCAGAAAAATCACGAAAAGCTACCATTTGCATCATGCAAAAAGTCGTCCACAATGTTTGTACCAACTTCTAGCTTTTTGTATCGATTATTTGTGGTTCAATAGAAGGATATGTGTTGCACGACCAGTACTTAATCAATCTTCCCTTTCTCTTTGCAGAATGATCTTACACGCTCGCTGAAGCAATCGGGACATGTCGGGTTCGACAGTCTGCCCGATCAGCTGGTCAGCAAGAGCATCCAGAATGGGTTCGTGTTCAACATTATGTGCATCGGCGAGACGGGTCTGGGCAAATCGACGCTGATGGACTCTCTGTTCAACACGAATTTTGAATCGCAGCCCAGCCCGCACACGATGCCGAGCGTGAAGCTGAAGGCGCATACGTACGAGCTGCAGGAGAGCACGGTGCGACTGAAGGTGAGAAACGCGCTGGCGAGACAAGCGTTTGGTGCGTGCGATTAACGAGAGTTGTTTCTCTCTCTCTTTCAGTTGACGATCTGCGACACGGTCGGCTACGGCGATCAAATCAATAAGGACGACTCGTTCAAGGCGGTAGTCGACTATATTGATCTACAGTTCGAGGCGTACCTGCAGGAGGAGCTAAAGATCAAGCGATCGCTGTCGACGTACCACGACAGCCGCACGCACATCTGCCTGTACTTCATCTGCCCGACCGGGCACGGTTTGAAGTCGCTCGATCTGGTGTGCATGAAGATGCTCGACTCGAAGGTGAACATCATCCCGATCATCGCCAAGGCGGACACGATCTCCAAGACGGAGCTGACCAAGTTCAAGTCGAAGATCAACGAGGAGCTGGCGGCGAACGGTGTGCAGATCTACTCCTTCCCGACCGACGACGAGTCGGTGACGGAGGTAAACACGACGATGAACGCGCACATCCCGTTCGCGGTGGTTGGCAGTACGGATTTCGTGCGCATCGGCAACAAGACGGTGCGGGCGCGTCAGTACCCGTGGGGCACGGTGCAGGTCGAGAACGAGGGCCACTGCGACTTTGTGAAGCTGCGCGAGATGCTGATCCGCACGAACATGGAGGACATGCGGGAGAAGACTCACACGCGCCATTACGAGCTGTACCGGCAGAAGCGGCTGGAAGAGATGGGCTTTACAGACGTGGACAGCGAGAACAAGCCGGTCTCGTTCCAGCAGACGTTCGAGGCGAAGCGCAGCAACCATTTGGCGGAGCTGCAGGCAAAGGAGGACGATGTGCGCCAGATGTTTGTGGTGCGTGTGAAGGAGAAGGAAGCCGAGTTGAAGGAGAACGAAAAGGAGGTACGTTATCGGTTTACTAATGGGAATTTTTTTTACTGTACTGACGACATGGATAATAAATATGTATTCTGTTCTTCCATAATTGATCACACAGCTCCATGCCAAATTCGACAAGCTGAAAAAGGATCACGCCGAGGACAAGCGTAAGCTGGAGGAGTCGCGCAAGAAGCTCGAGGAAGAGTTCGTCGAGTTCAACCGGCGCAAGTCGCAGATGGCGACCCACCATACGCTGACGCTCGGCAAGAGCAAAAAGAAATGAGCTTCCTAAAGCCCAAACGACGGGACGAGACAGTGCTTGTGTGTTTCTACTTTGACTCTATCCTTCCCTCTTGCTTGCTCTCTCTTTCGCGGATTGGGTAAAGGCTTCTGTAAAACAAGATGCGCGAGTTTAGGTTAAGCAACATTTCATTTGGAATTTATAACATTTTAGCTCCTTTCGTTCCCCATATCTGTAAAACCAACCAACGTCATCGTTAGGATCTATTTTGGAAAAATTAAAGCATGTGTTTTTAAAATATTTTTTTTCCGCCAAGCTGTGGAACGCTTTGGAAGTAGACGAAGAGTACCAAAAAAAACGAAATGTGCAAAGTTTTTAGCTCACAAAAAATCATAAAATCGCATATTTGCAACGAGAAAGAGAATGTTTTATTAGCGGAATTAGAGGGAGAGGAAAACTCATAGCCAAAATTGCACAGGAAAAAGAAACAATCGTACGAAAATGAAACAAATTTTTGGAAAAGGCTTCTTAAACACTGGTGGGAAATGCAAAAAAAACCGAACCGATCTAGTATTACCTACCCAAACTTCTCCACACTGCGCCCCAAATAGAGCCACATAAGCAGATGTTGCAATTTCCCGCCTCGTGTACCGAAAACCCACTGGCCAGTCTCACGTGTTCATGGCGGAGGAAACGCTCCGTCCAAGTGAAACTGAGTTCCATTTGTGCGTCATCAGTAAACGTGAACGGTATTACACGATTTCGGGCAGAAGCTCCTGCTCAAAATCATTGCAACTTGTTTTTTTCCACCCGTAAGCTGTCGAAGCGCACCTGCTCACACCGGAAAAGTAACACAACTACGCGTAATCGCTAGAAGGATGCACCAAAGCTGCAGCACCATCCGCCGCCATCGCCATCGACGCCCAACACAACAAATCAGCGTTGCCGTCGACGGGAGCAAAGATACAAAGATTTTATTTACCTTTATTGGACTATTGTTTCGTCCTTCGCTTCGAAGCAATAACAGGATGGCAATGTTTTAATGCGGCAGGAATTGTGTATGCGAGAGGGTTGCGCGCGTGAAACTATATTTAATGTAATCTATACCGCCTGAAATACAGTCGCTATGACGGTAGAAATAAGCTAATCGCTCGGTGTACGTGACGCATTTGCTGTAACAGGAAAGAAAGTTGTTTACTGTAGTATGTTACGTTTTACGGGGAAGCAATTGCGAACTCCGGACATGTGGTTGAGGATGATATAGGTAGGGGTATCCTTGCCGGGATGTCCGAGCTACATCACTCGTGAAGCTATTTCTAGGAGGCTCATCTGATAAGCGCGACGAGCAGCAGAACGTCTGAAAGTCTTTTTAAGCGAGTGACTAATCAACAAAGTAGCTAACACCAAGAGTTATTATCGTACCCATGGGAAGTAGTTCTTGTCGTAGCGCATTAGGGGAAATTGGGGAACTATAGCAAATCATACTCTTGTTTTTGTTCCATTCTGAGAGGGGAATTTTGTTCCGGGAGGGAAAGAACACGAGCGAGAGCAACATTTTGTTTGGAGTGTTAATGCACCACGAACGAATCGTAGTATGCGCTGCGATTTGAATCAATGTCCCGCCACAATGTGCTACAATGTAGCGCGTAGACATGCGTGCTTGAGCCGCGAAATGTACGAGAGTCATTTAAAAATAGTTGTTCTGTGCGATCAAGGGTGGAACCAACAGTTTCCATACTGGGCTGTGTGAAGATTGAATATATATTGCAAGTTACACATTCATTCCTAAGAATGTTATGTATAATTTGCCTACGTTTACGTGTAGCGCCTAATGTATTCGGCATTGTTATGGTATTTCTACATTTTGTTGTGGCATAAGACAGGATGGTAACTGAGACATCTACCTACAAGGAATCCATTCACGCATTTGTTCCGACTATGGGTTTTGATCTCTAAGCTTTATTTTTACGATTCAATTGATTCGAACAAATTGCCATTCGAAAACGATGTTCTGCTTCGATTCTGCAAGTGTGATTAGCTGCACGTTGTGTACTGTGAGTTAAGTGGCCTAAAGGGTAATAATGTACAGCTTTGTAATAGGAGAAACTCTGGCAAAGGTAAGTCAAACATTGTACTGTTAAGCAGCAGCGCAGTTCAAAAACAATAACACATTCGGGGTGCGTGCGTGCCGGTGACAAAGTGTGTCAACGATTCCGGGGAAAAACCCGACCCGTCAATTCTGGTCCCAGGAAGTCATTGTCTGTCCAAATGGTCTATAAACTGTAATGTACGCGGATTTACAATCCCATGCAGCGCGGTTGTGTTCAATGCGCAACATTGTGCGATTGGATTTGCAGCTAGAGTTCGAATTCGAAATGGATGTAAAATACATTAGTTTGTATTTCGGAGCTTAGCTGCCTCGGAACGAGATTATTTTCTGTGTCCAAATAGGCAGCAGGATTGGATTTCACTGGCGCCGTCACCGTCCAACGCAAACCAGACTGCCCGCTTATGTGTTTGCAGGCAAGGACAACAACCATTAGAAACTGCATTCTGCACAACGTCAGCGGGCGTCGTCTTCGTTCCGATGAAGCCTTCGAAACAAGGTTTCTATTCCAGGACGCGCCATTCCACCCCATCGGTTCGCTCCATTCTGGCTTCGTTGCTGACGTCCTGTCACAACCGTCATCGGCAATTCCAAAGAATATATCCTTCTCCCTGTGCCGAACGTCTGGTTGCGATGTGCAAGTTGGGTAAATTGAATTGAATTGGAAATAAAATATGCAAAACCGAACCGTTCGGGTTCCCGGAGAACGGGAATGGACGCATAATGAGACGGATGGATCGGCACGGGTTGCGGACACCAGCAGCTGACCAATTCCGATACTTCAATACGCAGTGGAAACACGATAATCGAACTCCTCGTCTCCTTTTGTTCCCGGGCATTTCGTTCGGACGTATTTGGGTTCTAGGGATGCTGAGAGGGGGTTTTAAACAACAGCAACAACAACGCGCTCGAAGGACGCATTCCTCCTCGTCGCTGCCATCTGCATTTCAAAAACACAAATTCTCCATTTCGAAGCATGGAAAACTTCTTGACACACTTTGTTCAGCCGCTCGGGGTTCCCTTTCGGGCTGGGCAGAGCTGGCAAATTCAATCACTTGGACGCAGAACGTAGGGGGAATGGAAGAGAGGGGGGTAGGGGCGATTCAGCAAAGGATTTCCTACTAGTGCACAATGAGGTGAAATATTTATCAATCAATTTCGGTTGCACGACTGGGATAGGGGGATCCTTTTTTATCTTCTCCTACAGGTCCGAGATGTGCGGGTTGGGAAAATTTAATTTTCCTCGTTGAGAAAACTTAATTCGCAACACTGTTTTCATTGCTAAACTATGCTAAATATTCGGGGCAATACACCACTCCTCCTTGAGTGAACGTTGGGAATGTGAGTTAAAAAGAAAAACGAATTTCAATTTTTCAGGATGCATATTCTAAAATGTTTGGTATGGTAGTAGTATTAAAATTGAATACAGCAGAATGATGGTCAGATACGTTTTTGACAGCTCAAGTCAATCATGGTAGGCCAAGGACTCTTCTTCTGCTGAAGACGTAGACATGCAGTGTGTATCATTTAGCAAGAAACCATAAAAATGTGTTTATTGTAAAATATATACCAATGTAATTGGAATGTTGTTTATCTGCTTCAAAATGTTCGTAACGGTAGAACAACTCGTCTACTCGTTGACCAGCCAGATATCCGAGGTACAGTCACCACCGGGGTACCTGTAAGGCATTCAAAATGAATTTAATTGCATTTCAAATTACCTCTGTTTGCTGACAGTGCAAGCTTACCTCATCTCGTGCGGTAGTCCCGGCCCGTACGGTTCCGCACCGAAGTCCACCAGGAAGTTCTCGTTCAGCTTCATGCCACCGTTCTCGACGTCCACATCGAGCTGCACGATCGTACCGCCGGCCGCCACCATCTCCGGATAGAACTGCTTGTCCCAGGGCGAGAACAAACTCGACGACACGTACAGTCGCTTGCCGTCAAGCGACAGCTGTAACATTTGCGGTCCACCGAGCAGCCGGCGGTTGTTCAGAAAGACCGGTTTCGGCGGTTCCCTTAGTTCGGGATCGTTCTCTACCCGCAGTGCGGAGTCACACTGAATGGCACCGCCGAGGAACACCTGCCCGGTGAGCCGGGGGTTCGCTCGATCGGTGATGTCGTACTGGCGTACGTCTCCGTGGCGCCAGTTGCTGAAGTACAGGAAGCGATCGTCCAACGAGATCAGGATGTCCGTCATCATGCCGCCCATCTGCTCGATCTCACCGTTCGCATCCGTCACCTTCTTCACCGGGACGTCGATCACCTTCTCGGCGGTGTACTCGTCCGAGCCGGGCTTCTGATAGAACCGGTACACATTGGCGTAGAAAGCACACCCGACATAGCCCTGGTTCTCCATCGGGTTGTGCAGGAACCGGATCTCGAGCGGCGTTAGCCCATCGTCACCGAGATCGAGCGTTTGGAAGAGTTCGCGCTCCCGCCAGCGGTAGAAGTTAAGCCGACAGCCGTACTGCGTACGATCGTCACAGTCGGTCGGACGGTACCCACGTCGGAACAGCTTCGGAGCGCCCCATTCCGACGCAACCATCACGTTAAAATACGGCTGGTACCAGTAGTCGTAGCCGCACAGGGCTCGCCGCTCACCGCGCGTCCACGTTCCGACCAGCTGGAAGTTTTTATCGAACTCCACAAAATCTCCCTTCGCGTTTCCGTCCGCATCGCCCATCACCGACATCATGATGTTGCCGTTCGGCAGACAGTGGGTCGTGTGCGGGGCGGTACAGTTCGCCGCCTTCAGCACCTCACCCTCGATCACCTTGGCCAGCTTAGGCGCCCGCGGATCGCTGCCCGTATCGATCACGAAGATACGATCGGAGTTCAGGCAGGGCAGTACCAGCCGATCGCGCGTTGGCACCTCCTTGCCTCCCGGCACAAAGTGACAGCTGGAGCAGGTGTTCCAGCCGCTGTGGTGCAGCTCGTTCGCCTTGCTGTTGGTGTACGTACGGTGTATGATCTGGCAGTAGGTCGGGCTCGCCGGATCGACGTCCACCGTGGCCAAGTAATCGCCGTGCTCCTCGTCCAGGTTCGGCTGTACGCAAACCACGTACAGTAGCTTCTCCACCGGCCCGTTACGGACCGCATCCAGCGGGGTTGCGTAACCCGGACCGCATTTGCACTCTGCGAAGGAAAAGTATCACCATTTGTATCGTTCCCTTGCGACACTCGGCACAATTACTTACTCGATTGGCTCATCGCGTCTTCACCGACCGGGTACCGGGAGACCTGATAAGAAAGACCGATCCGATGCAACGGTTTGCAATCAATCGAATGAAGGCAGTGTTGCTGTTGTGCGATGGTGTGATGAATCGCCAAATTGGTCCACCAAATGGAAAGCGCAGCGAACGAACCGCTTGCCTCAAAATAAACTTGTAAACAACGCATCTACTGGTAAGACCGGTTCAGAGCGTGTTGTGGTGGTGTTGGTTTGATCTTCCGCAGCAAGCGCTTGCTTCACACGAACAGTGCGCTTATCTCGGTGTTTGAGAAGCTGATTGAACAACAGTGGCGTGCAAACATGTGGCGCAGCATTTTGAACTTAATTTTCGTTCGTTGGATTTTCTAGAAACGGAATCATAAATGAAGTATTAGCGCCAAATATTACGATTTTTAATTTTTTTTTGTATAATAAAATATAATTTACATGACCAAATTAATATCAAACTTCAATTACATGTAAGAGAAGAGTCGTATTCTCCATCATATTTCACATATTTGTAGTGCATTTAAGGTCCCATAAATATGTACCAAACAATTTGAAAACATTCTTTAAAAACGTTATTATAATCGATTTAATTTGTGTACCCATATTCCCCTATTCTTGTAGGGAAGATCTGGGAAATGTATAAAAAAAAACAAATCAAAACTAATCTTCCTTATGCATTCAAAAGGAATATTTTTTAACCACTTTTACTCCTGTTCAATGTTTCAAATTTTATTTTCGAGTAGGAGTAAAAGTTTTTAAAAGAAAAAGTTTAGTTAGGAATACAAAACGCATGGCATGCTTGGGGTCTGCCGGTCGTAGAGAAGAATGTGTACAGTTGGTGTTTGACACGGCAGTAAATGTACCAACATATAGTCCAATCACTGTCAGCGATAAACACTGTCTCTATCTTTCTTCGTGACAGGGGGCAATCATTATTGTTTGTTGGCTTGAACGTTTGGGAAATGCGTGGCAACAATCACTGTTTGATAAGCGTTTGGAGGAATCGTTATAGTGCCTATTTTTATTTGTTATTCGTGATAATGACAGTTGTCGCGATTACTTTAAGCTTAAGACAGTGTTTGTCGCTGTCGCATTGTTGAGTATTGAAAGAATAATTTGAATTACAATTATCAACTAGACTTTTGAAGACTGAATATATAAGTTTGATGCATGTTAGCAGGTCAAATAACCAAATCATTTCCATCATATCCATGTTTAGCGCCATACATCATAACTCTACTACTTATTCACCCACCACATCAACATCGGCTCAAAGCTTTGGCCAACGGCTTCCGACAAAGAATCAAGCTAATGGTTAACGACTTGTCGGTCGAATTAATTTCAACATTCGCGCACCGGCTGTGCGGCTGTGATTCCAGCCGAAAAAGGTTCAACTTTAACCACAAACAAACGAACGATCGTGGCACCCGGGCCGCCTCACATCGCCAATCATCTCGCTTGCTGATGGTTGTTGATCGTAAATCATCGTCAGATTCGTAACCAGGTTTCCTGGCCCGCACCGCGTGTTGTGCGACGGGCGCCATATTTATGGTTTGCTTGTGGTGATCTTCCTTCCAATGAAAAAAGGGGGAAAGAGAGAGAAATAT
>JXWZ01005972.1:0-24276 GCA_000956215.1 Anopheles farauti No. 4 | reverse complement strand
AAAAAAATGTGTAGGACAGGAAAACGGAGAGAAGAGGGAAGGTAGGGGAAAAGGAGGATGAGTGTAGAGCAATTCTTGCGACCGATTGCTGCTTCTATTTACTTACTAACCTAAACTCGACAAGATCTCCTGCATGGAACACGAAAAACAAACAAAAAATAATTATAAAAAACAGAAATACAATGGATGGAAAATACCACAGCCCAGACAGCACTCTAATCATCCACAATCCAGTTGTCACTCTCCCCTCTAAAACGAACATGTACGGAATGAAGCCTGGAATAAAATGGAAATCTAACACTCTTTTTCATAACATTACGCGTGTTTTTTTTTCTTATATTTTTGTGTTCGGGGTGGTGGTGCGCTTGTTGGTCTCGCATCAGCGGCTGTTCGGAGAACGTTGATTCCTTTTAACCGTCAAAATTGTATACGGAATTGTTTAAATCAATCTTGGCCCCTTTCGTGGGCACAATTAGTTTTGTTATGGCAAGCTGATTTCTTCATTCTGCGCAGTCAAAATTGGTGGCAATTGGGAAATAAAAACAGCACCTTTTTAAACCTTCTAGTAGTGTTGTAAAACCTTACACCTATTTCTTTATTTATCGTAATTTAAAAAGGGATGTATCAGAAAAGAACGAATATATAAAACAAATGTCCCACTCCAGCGATGAATTCTCACAAAACAGCACATTATTTTTTCGCATCCGCTTCTGCCTCCCTTATCCTCACTTTCGTTGGCAACACGGAACGTGAGCGGAAAAAAACACATAAATAAAAAATCCCTCCATCGAATTCGTTTGGCCGAATTCTTTCTTTCACACGACAGGACCGGTGCCATCTTCGGTCGGTTCGTCCTCGAGATCGACGATGAATTCCGTCAAGTCGCACAAACATCCCGCTTCGATGGAGCGTCCGATCCAGTTCACGTTCACCAGTGTCGCACCGGCACCGTCTTTAGCCACCGTTCGTAGCCACCGGCGCACGTTTGGCGTAGGGTGGAACGAAACCGCCACAACAAACACGTACCGCGCCGGTCCGTCTTCAGTGTCGCGTAACCAACGGCCTCCGTGGCGAACGAATCGCAACATTTCGCGCATGGCACGGAGTGATTCGAGCTTCGCGGCTCCTTCTTTCATCGCATCGTCCGGGTAAAGCCGGGCGGTACGTCCACGGAATAGTCGTAAGCGGCGTGCCTCACCCTCACCGAGCAACGTACGTTCGGCGCGCACCACCTCAGCGGTGCTCAGCGAGGGAAGCGCTTCGCTGTCAACCGCCAGCCGGCGTAGCAGGGTGGTGAAGGTGGTCGGTGTGACGGGACGCGTGTACGAATCCCCGTACCGGTCGTACTGTGCAGTGAGTCTTAGTTGCGTGGGTTCGGTCGCCACCAGTACGTCTTGCGGTTGGAACGGCGTCAGTCGGTTCGTCATGCCCGCCCGCACCAGCCAATCCTCGCGCACCACATCCCACCGGTTGGTGCCCATGTACTTGCGCACCTTGAACGTCTCCCGGCCAGCCACAATGGCGTACGTGTCCGTGCCGGGGTTGGCGACGGCACGTCCACCGTGCCGGCGAACGAGCGCCTCGAGCGCGTGGATGGTCGTGCCACTGCCGGCGCTCATCACGCAAACGTTACGCCCGGTCAGCATGCCGTCGGCAAACGGTGACGGTTCGCGGTCGCGTGGTACGGCCAGTTTACATCCCCCATCGACCGAAATACGTTTGCCTGGGCGTCGCTTCGATGGTGGCGGCGGTCCGCTTAGATCCGCCAGCGTCACGTGCCGTTTAGCGAGCTTTGTCGCCTTCCGGGTCGAGCTCACGGTCGTACCGGCCAGCCGGTCCAGCTCCTCCAGCGTGCACACCTCGTCCGATGGTTTATCCGCACGCACGGTGACGATGCGAGGGAAGCGAATGGTGAAGCCGGCGGCGTACGACTCACTGCGCACCAGCTCGGAACCACGAATCTCGAGCGCTAGCGAGTTGATCGGTGCTATCCAAACGTCCGGCACCGTACGCCCGAAGTTTAACCCTTCCGTCGTCGCCTCTCCCGTGCGCCAGTGGGACCGGAACGTTTCATTCAACCGCTGCCATTCGGGCGTCCCGAGCCCCATCGAGACGCGGGCAACCGAGACGAACTCCGTCGGTGTTTTCGCTACCCCAACCAGGAACGCGTTCACGTACGTGCGGCGCCGGTTGTAGAAGCCACCGAGCACCAGCAGATCAAAGTCTACCACCAAACCGGCGATGTAGTCCGGTTTGATCTTATACCAACCGGTACCGGCCCGCCGGTTCGGTTGGTAGGTTGTGTTTTCGCGCTTCAGCACCACGCCCTCCTGCTGTTCGTCGATTGCCGAGTTAAGCAGCTCGACCAGATGGTCGGCGTCCCGGACCCGTTCCCGCTTGCAGTGCGCAACGAAGCCAAGCTGCTCCCGTACCAACTCCCGCAGCAACCGGGCACGTTCCGCGTATGGTACGGCGGCGAGCGAGCGTCCGTTGTAGTGCAGCACGTCGTACGCACAGAAGCACGGCCGCAGGGTGGCGTTCCCCGTGCGGAGTGCTTTCACGTCCGTGCCGTCGCATTTGTCCCGATATCGTAGATCACGCCGGTCGAACACCATCATCTCGCCATCGAGGACAAGCTCGCGGACGGACGGGGCCAGCAGCGAGGCCAGCATCGGGCTGAGCGTACCGTCGAGTTGGTCCGGTGTGCGGCCGAACGCGGCACTGTAGTCGTAGCCATTGCGCGAGTAGTACCGAAAGACCGTGCCGTCCCAGTGCACCTGGAACCGCTCGCCGTCCATCTTCGTCTCGAGCCAGTACGTGTCCCGGGCGAGTAGCTCACCAACCTGCCGCAACTCCACCCGCTGGCACAGCATCGGTCGTATGAAGTGCATCGGGCGCAGTGCAACCTCACCTCCGGGCTGCAGTGGCCCTTGCGCGTTGTCACCCGCGGCATCTGGGGCTTCCACCAGCTCCACGACGCGCTTTAGATCGCCCGCACTATCGTAAAGCGACGGTGCGTGCAGATGGTACAGCTGCAGGATGCGCCGATTGCTTACACCGAGCCGCAAATTCTTCAGTACAATGCGGACGATCCATTTGTGGTCGAGTGCGCTACCGTGCTCGAGCAGTGCCGCCAGCTCGGTACGTACGCCAGCCCGTCCCTCACCGATCGCGTCCAGTCGCCGGTTAACGTCATCCACGGTCAGATCGCCCACGTGAGGGCACCGTCCCCGCAGCAGCATTGCTATTTGATTCGCCAGATCTTCACTACGGCCGCCCAGCAACTGGCGCACTTCCACACTTTGACGATCGAGTGCCAGAGCGTCTATGTACGCATCCGTCAGCGTCCGTTCCCGCAACCCGTACGCCTTCCGTTCCCGGTCCAGCCCGGGTACGAGCAACCGCAACCATGAGTAGATGGGGTAACGATTTATCTGCGTCACGGAAAAATCAGTCACAAACATCAGTGAGGTTTGCTTATGCGCCATAGTAGGGAAGCGTATACCTACCCCATCGTCACCGAACGTCCGACGGTGTTGCTCGAAGGTGGTGAAAAATTTGCGCAACACATCCTCCTTAACCTGCCGGGGGGATTGCTCCACATTTTCCAGTACGGCACTCAGCTCACCAAAACGCTCCAAATTTACCTTGCTGGTCATGCTGACAAACAGTGCGGCTGAAAACCGCTTACCGACTGACCAACTGATACAGCGGCCTGCACCGAAGGGCACGCGCCTAGCAATGCTGGCATTGCAAATCGAACGCGAATGGATGAATCACACTTTCCTCAGCTAATTTCATGTAAACACAGGAACATTCCTGACCCGAGAGGGTGCCAGATTGTTGCCGAGCACAGCTGCTCGCTGTCAACAACACCAAATCGAATGTAAACAGTGAACAGCTTGTCAATCTTATGATTTTGTATGCGCATTCTCTCGCACAAATGTAGTAAAATTAGGTTAGTACAACAAACTGGAGAAGTAATGGCAGTTTTTATAATATTCTCAAATGCTTTCCCGCGCATTGCAGCTAAAAAACACCGCCCACAATAAACCCTTGTGTTGCTACAAGTGTCAAACCCATCGCTGTAAACGCTCAATCAATCAAAACAAACCGTAACTCGAAAACAATGTCTAACTTCGCGGTTCCACCGTTCACCGCAGTCAGGTGACCATAGAGCGCAAAGCACCGAACTTACCGAGAACCGTGAAAAGTATGCCACCGGAACCGAAGGAAACGAACCCATGCCAGGATAAGGTGGGCGATGAGCAGCAGCCGGAGGAAGCCGAGGCTCACGCTACCGGTGAGGAGGAAATCGATGATCTGGACGGCGCGAGCGAAGGTAAGTGTTTGGTGGCTGCCAGTTGTGGTACGACCGCATTGTCTACACTTGCTGCTCTAAAACACACAGAAATCCTCGAATTGAACGATCGGCTGGACTCGCTGAGCACGGTGCTGGATAACATCGAGCAGCAGAACGACGACCTGCGGGCACAGATCTTGCTGCTGCTGGATTCACAACGGGAGACGCTGAAATCGTTCAAGGAGGAAAATAGTCGTATGGCCGCGAAAGGTACCGAGCCTCCCCCGGACGGCGAGGAACCGATGCAGGAGAGTTAAGATCCTTTTTCCTACTCCGCCGCGCCCGCACGGAAAGGCAGTGTGGACTGTACAGTGGGCGGATTGTCATTCCTGTATTGTTGCTGTTTGTTTTTGTTCGTATTCATTTGTATCATTTTTTATTGGGATTAAAATAAAATCCTAATCACATCGGTAGGATGTTTGTAAGGCACAGTCGAATGTGAGAAAAGGCAAAAAGTAAACGCAGCGATGGTTTCGTTCGCGCAACATGTCTGCTTCAACCAACCGCCACCCAGCACAACTCCTCGAACTTACTTTCGTTGATGTGGTCGATGATACGCACATGCCCGCTGCCGAGACTGTGGTGGTCGAGCACCATCTGTCCGCGCGTCAGCGAACCGTGCAGCTCCACATCGACCGGATAGCGTTTCTCCTGCTCCACGCACTCAGGCCACATGTAAACGGCCACCAGAAACGCATCGCACGGCATCCATTGCGTACGGGGTCCGTAAACTTTGCGCTCGACTGCGTTCAGTATCCGCAGAACGGGCCGCGTTTCGTCCGCACCGAGCTTCTCCAGTCGCCACTGCAGCGGAAGTGATTCGGCCTGCCGCTGGCACGTTTCCCACGGCACGATCGTGGTCGGGCAGTGTGCCTGGCGCAGCACGATGTGGGCCGCCTCCGGGTCGGTGTGAAAGTTGAACTCGGCCGAGCGCGTAATGTTGCCGACACCGTACCGATTGCCGCCCATGATGTACAGGTGAGCGATCAGATCCAGCACGCCCGGATGTAGTTTGATAGCGAGCGCCAGATTCGTCAGCGGTCCGATGCAGATCAGCTCGGCGCGGCCTTCGTGCAGTGACAGCAAACGATGCAGCGCGCTGACGGCGTGTTCCTGCTGCAGCGGCGTTCGGTCGACCTCGACGTCGAACGGAATGTCGCCGAACCCGTTCACACCGTGGAAGTTTCCACCCGTGTGCGGCAGGGCGGGAAGTATCAGCGGTTCCTGCGCACCGCGAAACACGGGCACATCCGTACGCCCGATTGCGCTCAGCACAGTCAGCACATTCTCCACCACGTGGTTCACAGTCGTGTTGCCATTCACGCACGTTATTCCGATCACATCGTAGCCATACCGGGTTTCGCCCTTGAGTAGCATCAGCAGGGCCCACGCATCATCCGTACCGGCATCTAGATCGATGATTACCTTCCGTTTCCCGGACATCGTTCTTCGCTGCCTACTGCCAGTAAGTTGCTGCTAGCCAATCAACACACTTTGGTCCGGGACGCATCGACAGACTCGACTGTCAGCGGAAATGCGCCCACTATCTGCTCGCTGGTGAAGCTGAGAGATGAATAAATTGATTAGCGTCGGGTATGAACCAGTTGGAAAAAGGCAATTCGCACACTTACTGATACAGTTTGGAGCAAGCCTGCGATAACCCACCGAAGAACTATCGTTGGAATAGCCAGCACAAACAAACCACAAGACGTTATCAACAGTTGTAAATTTGAACGACCTACTGGCAACAAATGTAACCACAGCCGAAGCGATCTTACCCGTGGTTTCGTACGGCGCTTGTTGCCGCCTTTCCTGTTTGGTGTATATCGCTGGTTTGTCAAATGCCATAACACGGGAATGACAGATGGCAGGGCTAACCGCTATGAAAACACTGAGCCGGCCAACAAGACACAGGATTACATGTGATCTAATTTTGTAAGTAAATATTTCGACAGACACCGGTTCGGCAGTGTGCATTCTGTTTGCCTCTAAAGCTTGTTAATTGTCGTACAAGTTAAGCTTTAATAATGGTGCGCAATGTTAGCTACGTACAATGAATACGAGAACAAAAACATGCTAATATATGTTTAATGTTTACTTATGGAATAATTAAAAAATGTAAAAGAAAATGTCGTCTACATTTTAGTGGATCTTTTCCAACCGCTTGTTGTGTAACCAATCTTTTACAGGGATTACTAGTTCAATATATATGAAGAGAACAAGCCAGTTTAGTTAGAAACATAAAGAAATTCTCCAACCATCTACAAAACATTGAACAAATTCATGATATCGAAACCAACCTCAAAGCGAAGACACTGGGTATGCAAAATATGTGAAACTTCGTTCTGTAAATATGGGACGACAACTTATCATCCACGGTCGTGTCCTTTTTCCGCCAACTCGGTGAGCAACTGGGCGTCTCCATTTAGAAATTTTCGGATTATTTGACTCTCTTGTTACTCTCGTCTGCCCTGCCTCGTACACGTTATCATACAGTTTACTGCAGTTAGGTCGCTTTCAACTATGGCATAGGAAACAATTATATTATGGACGACATAGAAGACTTTCGCTATTGTTTTTTTTAATCATTAAAAAAAACCTAATTGTCGTTTACTACTTCGAGCAATTTGCAGCTAGTACTTTTTAATAATCATGATAGCATTGGTTTTGCCACAGTAAATAAACATATCATGAGTTAAATCAACCGCGATTCATATTCAGAGAAAACATGTTTTATGTAAAACATTACTTTTTTTACTTTTTACAGTAATGTTTGATTTATCCTACCAACAACTGGCTTTTGCTAGAGCTTCTTTTCTTCTAAAAAAATCCACTTTTTTCCATGAACTCTTATATAAGATTTACAGAATGACGTCCACCATGTTCCTTCATTTTCATTGGGATTTGCAGGTTTGACAGCCCTGTCAATGGCATCAAACTGTTCAACGGTCGCATGCTGAGGATTCAAATCGTGAACGGTCGCATTTGAAAGTACGTTACATGCGTTACGGAAGCTTTAAGCTGATTGCGTCGACGCTTATGCGAAAGCCAGAAGGAACGTCTTCCTAATAATAATGAAAGCTAATTTTAAAATAATGTTTCGTTCTTTAGAGGCTAACTTATTTATACAAATGACGAATTTTCGGCCAAGCATACCTTCTGCATTGCAAATGAGATACACTTATATGTTTGCTTATCATCAGCGATTGTTGTATGTTGAGTTGAACTAGGTATGTTTGGTAGGTACCTTTGAAGTAGTTTGAAATAATAATGGAATGTTTTGCTCCATTTTTAGTTACTTTTATAAAGGTTTATAATATGTGTTTTATATTGAAGCGTCTGAAAAACCTTTGAAAGAAAGACGTTTTGGACCGCAATGAAGATGTGCAGATACGCCAGGCACGCAAAACGAGCCTCACCCACATCTCGTGCCAGCTTTACCGGAACGTCTCACTAATTAAAACTGATAAGAACCCGGCCAATTCTGCCACGATGAGCATAGCGCGCGTAAGATATCGCGACGGAGATGGTCGCGTGATGCGTCGAACGCGTCACAATACCGCGTTTATCACAACTTTATCCGACCGGCGTAATTGTCTCGCCCTTGGGGCCAACCGTTTATGCTCGCTTTTGCGTGGAATTCCGAACGATTGTCCTCCGTCGTGCGTCGCGCCCTTATTCCGAGCTTTTTGCGCGCTGCTGCTAGTTTGGGCCGGGATGACTAAGGCTTCCCGAACGCACCGAGCTAAGAAGACGTGGCATGTTATTGTTATTGCGTACGTCAGAGATCGTTTGACGTTGTTACGCACCGAAGCACATCATTTTGTCAACACGCCGTTCTTGATGGCGACGTTCTGGCAATGATAAGATTCGCTCAAACTTTGCGAGCCATCAAAGTGTTGTCGTAACTATCTTTGCGATGTTTGCTTCATAATTTGTACCGGGTGGAATAAAATTAAAAAAAGGTTACCAATAACACAAAAAAGAACAAAACAAGGCGCAAGTCCAACGCCCAAAAATGTATTGTTCTTTTTTTTCCGAGGTTTCAAACGCCCCGGTTGGAGAAAATTGCTGCAACCGAACGTTCTGGACTGCAGCGAATTGCTGACGGAGTGTGTGGCAGAGCTCGTGAGTGTTTTATTACCATTTTTTGCCCGCACTGCCCGCGACCGGCGCATCGCCACCGAAGCTGAAACCCATAATTACGCTCAATCAAAGGCGACTTTCTGGAGCGGATGGAAGGGCGCGGCGCTCTGCCCCACCGTTTTCGCGTGCCAATATCGGTGTGCGCTCCGAAACGAGGTTAGGTGGCGGCGCCTCCACATGACCTCCCCCCCTCCCCCCCACGCCCTGGGACGGTCGACGTACGATCGACGACGCGTTCGATTGGCTGTGGCGTCGAGTCGAGCCCTCCGCGATCGCCTGTGGTATGCGTGCAGCATTGCGTGGTTGTGTATTGGTGGACGTATGCGTGTGCGAGTGGGTATTTTCAAACCGCGAAAGCTTCCATCGCGCGCCACGATAAGGATCGTGAAAATGCACTCACGCTGGGTGAACTTTTCCCATTTTCCTGCTCGCTCACCTCATCCTTTCAGCTCAACAAACATAGATCCAGGTACTACGTGCGGCTGGATGCCGCATATTGCCGTAGGATATTGCGATCTTGACTTGTTTACTGCATGTTTTGGCCCGCTCGAGTCGTACAGTGGCTGAGTCTCAAAGTGGGTTGCCTTGATTTCGCTATTTTTTTTACAACGATATGTATGAAGTGCTCGTTGTAAACAATTAACACTTCATTTTGACAAACTAAACACCAGTTCTTAATACCCAACAAAATTCGAAAAACCAGACACACAACTCTTTTACAGAACGGAGACACCAGTTTCAAAACGTTACGCAATTTAAAGATTTCTCGATTAAACAGAGAGTTTTTTTTTCGGGAACTAAGAGCAAACAACTGTTTTGGGGAGTAGCATGTTTATTTAAGGCAAACTGAATGTTACCTCTCTCAAGATATACAACCGAACTTTTGGTACATTTTAATCGCGAATTTCATATTAAAAAAAAGCCTTTGAAAGCCGGGAACATCGGTGTCCCACATTGTGATTGAGCTACTGTATCATAAATACTAGCGGCGGGGCAAGTAAAAAAAAGCGAAAGCATCACAAACAGCACCGGACGAGGGCGAACAAACGCCAAGACGAGAAAGAACGCACCGTCAAGATATTGAAGGTCTGCCAGCGGCAAATTTGGCGCACAACGTCTCGGCGCGGTGGACGGGTTGGCGGGGGCCCCATGGGGGAACGGGTTGACCGGTTTGTCGGCGGGTGGAACGGAGGTGGAACTCGCAACTCGCACGCTGATAGGTCAATTCGTTTTGGGCTCGCCCGAAACCGGTTTCGTATCGGTGTCGGTGTCGCACGTATGGTCGTTTTGGTATGGTACGGCCTTACTTTACGTCACACAGCGCCGCAGATAGGCGAGCTTCCCTGTTCCTCTCTTCCTCCTCACCACACCGTACCGTTTCTCGTTCAGCAAACGCGAAAACACAAGTACTTCAACTGTCTCGGAAGTACACGTGTCCCTGCGAGGTGATCCTCACATGAATAAACATAAAACACCTGCAGCTCCTAGAGAACCGTCGTAACTTGTGCACCGTGTTTCGCAGAAAACGAAACGATCGGTACAATATTCGCTAAGTACAGGTCCAATTATTTATAAGTTAGGTTAGAACACGTGGCAGACGGGTCGTTCCATTGACCGTGCGCCTCCACCAATATTTGTAGAACACTACCTCAACTGCCATGTGTTGGAAACGTGTCCACTGTCACATTGGACTCTCTACATGACTGTTGTAATAATAAAAAAATACCTTCCGCTCAACCTATTGCATACCAGCAAAAGCAGGCATTGGCCTCTTACCTCAACTCTTCTTTTAAATCAAATTTGTCGATTTTTTTGCTACCAATTAACCTTGAAGACTTCGGAACACTGACATGCTGATTGTTTGTCAAACCAGAAAGGCAAACAACTGTGGAGTGGTGAATAATATTTCGTTTTCGGCTGCTGTTGTTGCAGCCAACCAATTTCCAATTTCTGCAACGCAATAGATATGTTTGTGGTAGGGTGCCTTGGAACCAACAGGAACCCGGCACGAGGGAATTTAGTATTTCACAAAGTTATACGCAAGCTAGAACATCTTTCGGCACTGTGAACATATGTCTGGGAGCAGTTTATTGAAACGTCTTGTTGAGAACACAACCGCAGCAGCAGAAGTTGGCGGCAACGGATCGAAAGCGCCCTCTGCCGATCGCCATTAGAACGACGAACCGGTCACGGTAGAACTGATGACGCGCGCGGTCAGTGTACAGCTGCATCAAGCGGAAGGGAGCGAGGAACGGGGTTTTAACATTTCGGTGTTCGCATATTTCCGCAACACCCCGCCGCACACATCATTCCGGTCGCACAGCCCATTCCGTCCGATAAAAAAGTAAGACGCAATTTCGGCGCTGATCCTACCCGAAATTATATAAGTGGGCGACCGCACGTGGTGGTGGGATGGGTGGGGTGAGTGGCGAATTTTTTGGTCCGCTTTTAAACCCCATCCCTTCCGTGGCGCTCACCGTCCCCGAGCCTATCATCGGGGGCGCACCGCAAAGCAAGTTCTCTCGAGCAGGGCGAGCAGTGCCGCAAACGGAGATAGCAGCGCTGGGTATTTTGATGGACAAAAAATAATTTGCTCAAAGATACACGACCACACACACACACACACACACACACGCATGAGCTCATTCATCGCAGTCTGTGACGTGGGCAATGCGGCACCTCGAGGACGGGCCCCTTGCACAAACATTTGCTTACGAACGCTACCCACACTCCGTTTTGGACGTTCCAAAATCTGCGCTTTAACCGCAATCACCTTAGCTTATCGAAACACCTCGAACGGTTCTGGCTGTTTGATTGCATGCATATGAACCGAGCGACAATCAGCAAACAGCAGGTTAGCGTTTCCCGATAGGTTCTACCTAATTCCTGCTGGCTTCCGGTGGGATTATCTTAATATCATCCTTTAACGCTGCCTGATCGTCTCAGGTGCCGTTCGGATAATTTTCCAGCTGATCTGCTATAACTTCTCAAAAGATATACCAAGGATTGAGTAGCAGAGACCACATAGTGACGTATTTATCTGGCTTGAAGAACTGGTTTTGGAGGAGTTCAAAAATCTCGAACTTCCCCCGCCATTTCCTAGCCTTTTACGATGGCCCAAACGAAGCACATCTCTTGTTCGACCTTGACCAAAAATCTTGCGGCGTTCGCGGAGAACCCTCGAGTCAGAATTTGCTGTAGTAACAACGTAACCCCGTTCCGGGGGGGGGGTGTGGACCTAGCCTGGCAATAGGAAGCGTAGCGATACGAGATGGGTGTTGATATTAATGGCGACCGGGGTTAGCTGCTTCCGTCAACCGGAACGCTTACATGCGCGACCGGCAGCGTTAACGACAGCGACGTGCAGGAATATGTGCAATCCGATCCGAACCGACGCGATCCGATTCGATTTCCGATCGGTTGTTTGTTTGCGCGCTGCGCTAGTTGCAAGGCCATGCGAGGGTAACCGGCTAGCTTGCAGTTAGATGGCTGAGATGCGGTGTGGTTTCACCCAGGACAACCTCGCCCTTCTGTTGCGATCGCTTTGCGACGCCGCTCGGGATGTCTAGGGATCGTGACTCTGTTAGAATATCTGGTATAAGACGCTCACTTCCGGTTGCCAGGATGTCGAAAGCCCAACCACACCCGCAGCTTGTTTGCAGTTACGTTCCCAAACGCCTTCCGCTACCCGTCGCCCTTCAAGACTTCACCGAGCGTACCGCACAAACACCGCCGTGTTGTTGCTAGCTCCTGTACCGCGAGTCGCATCGTACCATCACGTGCGTCACACGGGTGTGTGTGCGGAGCACCGTCATCAAGGATGGTGCGCAGCTATGTTGTTTACGCTATCCAACGAAAATAAGTGCAAAATATGTACACGCCACCACGGTGGAACAGGCGCTCAATGTCGTTTGCATTAAGCGGGTGTTGTACGGAGCCGGAATGGCCGACGGATTCGCAATATGCACCGGAAATTGAAGCCGCCATCGGGGCGTGCGGTACACTAGTTTACTTCGCGAATGGGATTCTCCGTGTAACGAGCAAGATCGAGATGAAATTGGCGCCCCGATAGCAGCTTTTGCTCAAGGACTGTCCCACTTTTGCAGTGTACTGGAATGTTTGGAGAGGAACCTTGAACATGATTCGCAATCAAATCGCGTGGTCGTAAACCAATGATCTGGAGCAGCTAAATCCGGGTTTGTTGCGAATCGACCAATAGGTTTGAATACCCAAATTATCAGCTTCGCTTGCTTGCTCGAAGTTCCTGTAAAGTACCTCAAAAAAACATTTGTGTTATTGCAAAAAAAAAAAAACGACACATAATTCACATGATTTGCGCGAAGTTCTCTCTAACGCATGATTAACGTTAGCAGATTGCGCTAAGCCCAGGCAGGTCAAGCAACTCAACATCCTCGAGGTTAAATACGTCAGCCTATGGTGCAGTGCTCAGCGTTCCAGCTCCGGTAGCGTTGTCTGCAGCGCGCCATCGTCATCACGGGTTTACCACGAGGTGATGCGTTACGCTGGCGCGCTACTGCGCGTTATTTACCCGTTGTTTGTGCCGATTTTCCCGCTATTTGCGTATATATTCTCGTAGCGCCATGTACCTGCGTGCATGCGCAGGGATTCGCTACAGATGACGAAATAATTGCATCAACCAGAGAATGGTTCTCGCTTTAGTTTTGATTTTCAGAACCTACAACAAACATCTTCCCTGCAGTGCCGGACATCCCGGCGATGGTTTGAAACGCTCAAAAATACGTGAATGTAGTTTATAATTTCTTGATAAATAAAATAAAGATGCAGGACCAAAGGACAACGGACCTGACAAACAAGCAGCCTTGCGGCGAAAGAGCCAGTTCTTCTTGAAAGGGATGCGTTTTATAGAAACGACCCAGCATCCTACCTGAAACAAGTTTCATTCCATCATTGGACCTTAAGGGAGCGACGTTGGGTCACAGCAATCATACAATTATAATAACACACAGTGCATAGCAACCATCGAAGAAACGGAAAATTAAAGGGAGACACTAGAAGGATATACTACGATTTGTTGCCAGTTACACTTCAGTTGGACTTTTACTACATTACCGTATAAACTAAAAGGAGAATGAAAGTCAACCTTTTTTTTATAATAAGGAAGTGTCTAGCTTATGTTACGCAACATTCAGTAATATTCAAAGCTAAAGGTAGAGAGATCTTTTTAAGTTTTAGTTTGATTTAGTTTAGTTAGAGAGATCTCCAGGAATGTTTTTCAAACGCAAAAAACATACGCGACACACCCCTTAAATTTTCGTATCAATTTGCACTCCTGTGTAAAGCATATTAGGAAACACTGCTTTTTCGCACATTAACGAGTTTTGGACAGTCAAGGAAGGTTGGCACGGATGGCAAAAATGAAAATAAACATGTTGACAAAACAAACAGTGCCACGCTGCCGAGGTGTCGGACGTTTATAGGACGCAGACGCCATCCCGGTTAGCGAGCAATCGCGAAACAATAACAATAGAATCAGCGACGGATCAGTTCGCATCTGCGAGCGGTTTGTTTACCAGACCGTGCAGCAGTCAAGGTAAAGGGCGGCGGAAAGTTTTCGTGGGTGAAAAAGGGCCCACAAAAGCGAAAGTCAAAATCGTTGCAACTGCTCCGCCGGACACCAGGAGTAAAGCGACCAGTCGTCACTTATAGTGCCACGTTGCCAAAGGGGGTGCGCGGGCGTAATTAGAGGGTGGTAACGTACGATTTGCCCGATCCGTGCCGTACCAGATGTATCGGAGCGAGCGCGATCAACAACTCAATTTATCCCACTTGGCGCAACAATGTTGTGCGCTGTTGTTTACGACGTCAGGCCGGTTGTTTGCTGGCGGTTTGGATGGTGGTTTTGATCGCCCTCGTCAAGTTGCAGTTGCCTGACGATGGGTACCGGCGCACATTAGAGGTCAACGGAATGGGGCGCTACGCAACAGAGCAGGTAGCTGAAGTTATTGTCCCCTGCTGGTTGGAAGAGGGTAGAATGGGAAGTTGGGGCAGCCCGGGCAATTTTCCAAATATTCGCAGATATTCTTAAACTTCACATAGAGGGCGCCCCAGTCCGAGCACATTTAAACTGAGCAGTTATAGCTAACAAGAGGCAATAAGAATGGCAATCTAGTCCCGAATTTGGTCAAAACCTGACATTTGAAAGCCTTGCTTGTAGTTAATAAGAATATGGTTTGTTGTAACAAAAAAAAAACATCCAATCACGAGTGACACTAAATTCCCAACCGTACAGCATTCCGCTTCTTTGTCCGGCTCTATTTACCCCGGGTATCGGTAAAGTAAACCACTACCCAATTAGACAGCGTTCGCCTTTGCGTGTGGCGCACTGTAAATGTCCAAAACTGCCGCAACCAAAAAAAGAAGAAAAAAAGCGTACGACGCGTTTTGTGGAAGCAGCCGCTGCTTTAGTGGTGGTGCGAAAGTGCGAATTCATTCTCTGCGTGCCAGAAGATAAAAGTCGTCATGAAACGCGTCAGCATTCTCCGGAGCCTAAACACATACGCACACGCGCGCACAAACACACACGTGCCGTTACCCGAAAATTGTGCCCTCTGCCGCACTTCTCGGTGTGCGCAGCAGAACAACGAAAAAAAAAGTTGACAGCCAAAAGACAAAGGTTTCGCCTATCTGCGCGCAGATCGTACGACGTTCGGGCTCCAGCGGTGGAGTGTTATCAGCTAAGCGTCCGTGCGCGCGTGTGTGTGACTGATCGTACGTCAGTCAGGCATGATTGCCGAAAATAGCGTGACCGCACGCACGCACACCACCACGTGCGGTTCTACCCAATTTCGTACTACGCACTTGCCGCGCGCTTCGTGAGTTTTGTTTTACATTTGCACTTTTTTTGTTAGCCTCTTTTTTTTCTTGGCTGCTGCCGGTCGTTTAACGAAAGGCGACGAAAGACAAACGATGCGGGGCAACCGTCCTGCTTTCGTGCCCATGCAAAGCGGCGTATGATAAAAAATAAGCATCCCAGCACGCATTGCCAGAACACACACACACACACCCGTAGGCGGTCGCCAAAAGTTGCAAACTTCGGTATTATTTCGACAGTGCGGTCTCCGTCTCGCCTGCCTGTCCCCTTGCGTGGATTGTGCGAAAAAGAGATAGAGAGAGAGGGAGAGAGGGAGAAGGAGCGAGAAAAAAATCCGAAACGCCACTTCAACTAACCCTGCCCTTTTCCCTCTCTTCCAGCATCGTTCGCCAGCTCCACGTCGGATCCTGCTATCGACCGCCACACGTTCGATCGTTCGATCGCGCAGTAAGAAACGCCGGTACCAGGCGGCGGCACCCCTCTCGCTTTGGTGGTGGTAGTAGTGACGGTGGCAGCAACGATGATTGCACGCCTGTTGCCAGTACCCGCACCAGCAGGGGGAAGGTCGACGTAATAGACTGAAAAGGGGGGGGAAGGGGAGAGCCGCAAGCGTAAAGGAGATCAACGGCGGAGAGCCCGAGAAGCCGGACACTTTTTATTCCCGCCGCAAGCGCGAGGGCCCGTCAGTATCGAATAGCTTCTTCAGGAGTGCACAGCTCAGGCCTTACCGCGCACGACTTGCCAATCGAAACGAGTATTCCCTCCCGCCCAGCACAAACACACACGCACAGCGGAACTTCGCGAGCGGAAGCGGAAGCGCATCAACCAACAAACACAGCGAAACGCTCTCAAAGGCCTCCTAGCCTATACCGACCGGCACAGAAAGCAGTAAACCGTGCGTGTCGCGTTCGTAGCCCTCTTGCGAGAAAGAACGAGCACCAGGAGAGTAGTAGGGGAAGCGAGCAGTGCGAGAAAGATAGCAAAAGAGATAGTTGCAACAAGCGAGGTATGCTCCGAAGATCCTGCGAGGATCCTCTTTCACTCTAGACTTGTTTTCGTGTTTGTTAAATGCGTGCGAAGGCCGAAGGCAGCCAGATACGAAGAATCTTAACACCCTAAAATTACGAATGTGTTGGTTCATCAACATTTTCAATTGATTGCTGTTAGTAGACGGATTCGATAGTACGCTCGCCTCTAGTAGCTGTCAAACGTTTTTAGTGGTTTTTACTGCTTTCCTTCGCTGGGCCAGCTGCGATGAGGCAGTGGTTTGCAATCTTTAGACGATGATCATACCGTACAGGACAAAGGTGTTTGCAGGAAAGCCTGCTTAGTTACCTTTACGTCCCGACCGGTAGTCCGTAGTGTATTCCGTACTCGTGATTGTATGTGTCCTTTTTTGTGTCTGTGTTCGATTACGTGTGTGATTGTGTGTTTTGAACATCATCTCACCTCCATCTCAACCCGTTCCAGCTCTGCTCCAGTAGCACCTTACGCACAAATCCACCGAGCAAACGTCACCGAAGGAGGCTACGTCGCAGCTAAATCCCGTCACGCACAACTAATCAGTCTCAGGATGGTCCTGCGAACCAAGGTGAGAACATAGTTTCACTAGCGAAAAACAAAGTCGATCCACCAACCTCCACCATCTAGTGCGTGGTCCGAAAGCGGCAAGTAGTGTGTGTGTGTGGTGTGTGTTCGTGAAAGCGAGAGTAATGTACGGGAACGCCTGTGATAAAAAAAAACAGGAGACAGATATTAAAAGAAAAAAAAAACAACCGCGTGATAAACGCGCCAACTCATCGCCACGACCAAGCTCGTGCCGCACATCCCCTCCCTTTCATACAGTGGAGCACATGCTCCGTGGAACGTGAACTTTCTAGAACAATCGTATCGAACAAGTTTGCGCGCCGTGACCGTGGCTTCCGAAATACGCCCCAACCGTCGACGTAAACAATTACCGGAGCTAGATCGCAGCGCCGTTCCCCAGCGGTGTTCGGTGGCGATATCACGTCTCGCCGAAAAGGGGGCTCGACCTAGGTCGGACAAGTTTTACAGCGTCGTACCGTGGTGTGAGCGTCGCTTGGGGTGTTAACTGCACCTCGGAGATGTTTATCGATTTTGATGTTGTGTTGTAGAACTCCACCCGTGCCCGTGCTCTAAATCCAATGGCGCATCCGACGTGGCCTTCGCCACCTGTCGAGAAATAAAAACAAGAAAGGACCAGCGATATCAGGCCGCGCAAACAGGATCCCGCTGGCGTGGAAACCGGATTGCAATGCGGAAGAGTCGCGCGATCGGCACCAGCCGGTAGTCCTTCATCGACCGAAGGACACTGCACCGCGAATGCAAACCCGCACACCGATGGCATCAGCAGCGGACCACACGGCACGGATCAACCACGGGAGAAGAGTTCAACGTTCCTCGGGAAGGTCGCACGGAGACAATTCTGTTAGAAGAACTAATCGTCGCTGCTGTGGCGGTTTTTATCTATACCACGTAGTGCAGGCGATGGGAAGGGCCCTGCCCAAACACTTTGCATAATTGACAACCCCGTTCGCCGACAGCGAAATGGCAAATTGAACTATTTGTTCGCGGCGAGCTGTACGTGCCACACTCGCACACACACACACACACACACACACACTACCTGAGCGAACAAAGCGCGTCCGGGGGCGCTCGTTTTGCATGCATATCCGCGGCGCAAACCGCTGCTGCAGCACCGCACAGGCCTTCGTATTTTTAATTGCTGACTCCGGCTTCTTGGGCCAGTTCTCGCGATTGCCTCCCGACTGTCCATCACGCGGGAAGGGCCTCGCGCGGACTTGTTTTGCTCTCTAGCAAACAATGATCGTGACCACATTTTGTTTTATATAAAATAAATGTGAAAGGTTTGCGACCGGGTTTGTGCCGAATTAGCTGATGCGTCCGGTGCGGTTGCCGATCGCTCTGCGCCCGTTTTGGAGGACATCGCTGGGTAAGGGCAATTCGCGACTATTGCTTCAAGGTACCGGCACGTCCGGCGGTGGAAAGTGTGACATTCGTCGCTATTACTTTAGCTCCAGCGTGCATAACAGCTCCAGCGCTACACACCAATCAACGCCGCATCAACAACGGAGGCGTTTGTCCTCCTGCGCTGCTTTTCAGGCATCAATCAAAACCTGGCGAGGCGAAACATTTCTGTGCAGTGTGCAGCGCCTGTGCGATGATGAACTTCGTTGGACGTTATGCCTTTGTCGAGGGCTCGTCAGACCTGGCGCTTATCTTTATTCCACTTCGGTGACCTTGTTCAGGGGTTATTCAGAGTGCCGGTCGCAGACCATCCGCGTCGTTGATAATCAAAGCCTCCGCCAGCTTGCCCACGGATGCAGAGGCTACCCGAGGATATACGGGTGCGCACGTCGTATTGGGAATACGGGGTTACGGGCATTGTGGCGCGCTAGAAAACACCACAACACAAAGTCCCGGACACTCGGTCGGGAAAGGGTACTGGCAACGGTCCTTATCGCGGTGCCCCTGCCGATGACGTCGGCAACTTCCAATCAATTTTGCGTTTACTGTTTCATCATGCTCCATAATCACGCGATCCCCTTGGCAACGGAGCCCTAACCGTTCGACTGAGTGCACAGCGTTGCGGCGAAAGGCTCGATCCTGCCACAATCGCACGAACCGCGAGGATCAACTGGCAACGCGCCTCCTCGTGGGGAGGGAAGGAACGAAGGGCGCAGTGTAAAACAAGAAGAAGCAAATCGGGAGCCGTTTGCTGTTTTACTATCGGAATGTATGTACAACAAATGATTATAACGCATCGGCAAGGTAAACAACGGTCGCGACCGGCGACCAGCACGGCGCGTTTCGTGCATCCGTGGCAAAATGAGAAAGATTGATAAGCCTGATGGGGCGTGCTTTTTTTTTTTTTTTTTTTTTGAAAGCCTTATCTCCCGCTGATAGGTAGCGGGGTGGGACGGTGCCGATTCTGCAGGCAAATGGTTTTATTCTTTTTTAAATGTTTTTTTTTTGTGTGTGGTTTTTTTTTCTTGGGAAGAATCGCTTGCATACCTGCGTCTTGTGGCAGCCTTGAGCACAAAAGGGGGACAGGTGTGGTTGTTTTCGCAGGTGTTTCAACCTGCCGCAGGAGCGTATATGTACGCAATTCTGCAAGGTAACCGTGCCAGAACGCTCAGAAAAAACTTCGAACACCGAAGCGGTCGTGATGGCGTTGCTGATAAGCCGAGTGGTCGGGAGATGCATGCGAGCGGTCAATGCAGGAAGCGGGGATTAAAGTCTTCCTTGTAGGGCGCCCAATTTCGTGCTTGGGTTTTCCTTATCAACCGGTAATTTGCCACGGTTATATCGCTATGACGACAATCGAAGAGGAATCGCAGGATGTGCTGTTTGAAAACGCGCGGCTCATCCGTCAACGTGATGTCTTCGCGTTTGATGAATATTTTCACCTACCGATTAGAGGAAAACCGACCGTTGATAAGCTTTTTTAGTTGATGCGAAAAAAAATACATTGCCCGAAATCGCACAGTTTGGCTGTAAAGACGCCTTTTACCACGAGGAGATAACGTGTGTCGTTCACGAGGGCAGGCGACGGTTATTTATTGCTCTTTTTTTCTTTCTTATTTCTGATTTTTTTTCTCTCTATTTATAAGCAACCGTGCTTCGCGAATACGTTTGAAGCGTGAAGAGTAGCGCGGATTGCCAACCGGCAGGCGCACGTACATGTTAAAGTCATCAATCTAACCTCTCGCATCTGTCCTGTTTCTCCACAGAACCTGGTGCGCTATGTGTTCCAGAACCAGCACAAGCTCATCCAGCAGCTGCTCGTCCAAGGTGGCCCGGTGCGCGCATGCAGCGGACACGGTGGCACGCAGCAGCAGGCCCAGCTGCGCGTCGAGGAGGACGATAACTTCCCGAAGATAACCGAGGTGCCGCCGCTGGCCGCACCGTTCCCGATGAAGCTCGAGCACGCAGCGGACGTGGGAGAACAATTCAAGGTACGCGCGCAAGTTCGCTGGCGCTTGCATCAGCGTCGCGTTTTAAGCGAAACGCCCGGTTCGATTGCGTCGTCCCGATCTGGACAATCCCGATTTGCGGTTGCCCCCTGGAGGCCAACCGAAACAGGTCAATGAAATGCACTGTCGCACACGGCGACTAATGCAAATCGTGGCGACGGTTGTCTTAACCGGAATCGCGCCATGAACTTGACCCCGACTTGCCGGTGACTGACCCCGTTTGGGTAAATGTATTTGAGGTGTTTCGCGCGGACCGATTTTTAAAGCTCCCAGAAGTCAAACGATCATTAAAGATAGAGTTTTTTCAAGCGAGTAGGAAAATACCGATACAAAGATACATTGTCGGTGATGAAATCGTTTGATTGTGAGCCGGCAAAACCTGCGGGAGCTAAATTCATGCCACGTTCTGTTACATTTGTTTGGTTAGGTTTTAATGTATTTATTTATCCAATCGAATCGACACATACTAATACCCGATTTCTCTCCTTACCCACGGCGCAGTATTCCGATCTCAGCGTTCGTCTGGCGGCGCCTCACCAGCTCAACCCGAAACCGGACGTCGATGATCTGGCGTTCGGCAAGTATTTCACCGACCACATGCTGAAGGTGTCCTACCATCGCCGGCTCGGCGGCTGGCAAAAGCCCGAAATTACCCCGATGGAAAACTTGAACCTACACCCGGCGGCGAAGGTGTTCCACTACGCGATCGAGGTAGGTTGCAGGCGTGACGTTGCGCACGGAGGAGATGGGCATAAAAAGTAATCCATTCGGTTTGTTTTTTTTTTGTAGCTGTTCGAAGGCATGAAGGCGTACCGTGGCTTCGATGGTAAGATTCGGTTCTTCCGGCCCGAAATGAACATGGCGCGCATGAACGTTACCGCTTACCGGTCCGGGCTGCCAACGTTCGAAAGCGAGGAGCTTATCAAAGCCATGGCCCGGCTGGTCATGATCGACTCGGAGTGGGTCCCGCACACCGAATCTGCCAGCCTCTACATCCGTCCGACGCTTATCGGCATTGAGGTAAGTGCCTGTCTTCCGGTCAGGTCGTGCTGGCTGCGGCGGGTGACTAATGGTGTGTTAAATCGGTACCTTTCCTTCCCGACAGCCCACGCTAGGCGTTGCGTCGTCCGACTCGGCCCTGCTCTATACTATCCTGTCACCGGTCGGGCCTTACTTCAAGCCTGGTGCGAAGGGGCTGAAGCTGTACGCGGAACCGAAGTATACCCGTGCCTGGCCGGGCGGTGTCGGCGACCGGAAGGTGGGCTCCAACTACGGACCCACGATCCACGTGCAGCAGGAGGCACTGCGGCGCGGTTGCCATCAAGTGCTGTGGCTGTACGGCGACGATCACCAACTCACCGAGGTCGGCGTTATGAACATTTTCATGCTTTACATCAAGGAAAATGGAGGTATGTTTCACCACGTTATAACCACGGCGAGAGCTCCTTACTTAACGCGATTTTTCTCAAACTTTCCACGTAATTTCCTCACAGAGCGCGAGCTGCTAACGCCACCACTGAACGGTCTCATCCTGCCCGGCATCACACGCGACTCCATTATTCGTCTGTGCCATCAGTGGGGCGAGTTTTCCGTGCGTGAGCGAAAGTTCACCATGTCGGAGGTGAAGAAACTGTCGCAGGAGGGTCGGGTATGTATTCACCGCATGCAAGAGCCACCGCGGCTCTTCGTCGACTTGACCGTCTGATTCATTGTTCTTTTTCTCTCGGTTTTTTTTCCTCCACCGTAGCTGCTGGAAATGTTCGGCGCTGGTACGGCGGCCGTCATTAGCCCCATCGAGCAGATCGCATACATGGGCGAAGACATCTACGTGCCCACCGAAAGCCACGAAAACCCTCTGTTCCGGAGGTTATACAACACGCTCACCGACATCCAGTACGGCAAGCTAGAGCACCCGTGGGCGTACGTGATAGACTGAGCACACCTTCCGGTCGTTCGTCGGTTTTGCGGCTGATTGCCAGTGTTTATTACCGGCAACCATTGCCAGCTTGGAACTGGGCGTCTTCAAATAGTTGTAAAGCGGTGACCTCATTTATCTCTTCCCCCTGCCTTCCCACTGGTCCTTCCTCTTTGTCTGATGCATGTGGTACAGAGCGACCAGATGTGTCGTGTTCCTGTCCCAATGCTCGTCCGCTTACATATTCTGATCACCGCTTCACTCTAACTATCCTCTCTGTACATATATTTTTTTTGTTATAGATTTAACTGATGATTCTCTCACGTAAAAATAGGGCATAGATTCCCCTCCCCCCTTCTTCCTCTACCATGTTTCATCATCAGCATTCTAGAGTCCCGGAACTCCAAGCTCTTCCAACTCCTCACAGACACACAGGGACATACAGACATTCTCTATAATCCTTTGCTGTGTTGCGGATCTTCCTGTGGTTGTGTTTTTTTACGCCTGCAAAAAAAAATACTTGTGATATCGATGCGTGAAAGAGCTTCTCCCCTTCACCGATTTCTACTAAACACTGTTGAGAGGTTAGTCACTTAGAGTAGCGCTACCCAGTAAACATATCCACTATATGTGCGCGAACCCGAACAAGTGCTCGAAGGAAAAAACTTTCCTTCTTCGACACTCTTCGATGTTCGTCCAAAGTGGACGCGCATATTCGCACATTCGTAACAAAGGAAGCTGTTCCTCCTTTGCATTTGGAACGTCTGCATTTACTAGAACTGTAAGCTAAAATTCTTTATTTCTTTAAATTTTTAAACATACGCCTACAGTTCAGAATAGAACAACTTGGAGCCACTTTAAGCAAGTTGTTTGGTTTGAAAAGAAAAAAAAAACACTGTAGAGAATTTAAACTTTTGCCATTTAATGTCGGGTTGGCTGTGCTTCCTATAAGAGAGCAGGTAAAAACAAACGTCGTAAAATAGCCACTTCAGCGATAAACCTTTCACTCATCTCCAAACACATTCAGCTTACAAATACCTTCTCCGGGTAGTTGCGGTATACGCGTGCAGGCTTATTTATGAGTGCAATGCATGCAGAACGTTTTTTTTTTCTCCTGCGCCATAAACACGTAGTATAGGACCATCTCCCCTTTTCCTGCCATAGCCTGCACCGATATGATTTTTGTTTCTTGTGATAGGACCTTTCTTAGGTATTTGTAAACTGTTAGTGTCTTTTTTTTTGTTTAAACCTTGTTTCTCTTTACACCTGTAGGCTTAGTAACGTTAATAATTATATTAATAAACAAATTATATTTTCTTAGTTAGAAAATAAATTTGTCGTACAAAGGAAGAAGAAAGTGCATTTCCCCTCGTATAGTTGTCTCTTTGTGTACATATAGGAAACAAAAGAGGCATTAGCTTGCGGATGGCGGCTGGAACATATTGCTCCTAGGTATATTTCACTGTTCCTCCTGTGCAGTATAGTATATCCTTTGAGGGGCGCTTTCGGGTGAGAGACAGTACAGCCGATTCCACCAAAGGCATAAGCATATTCCGTAGGTTTAGCACTAGTGCCTTACAACCATGTGTCATCAACGACGCCGAATGTAGTGTTTTACAGTAAACATGAAACAATAAACGATTTTATATACTTCAAACATGAGCTCTCGCTTATAATTCATTCATCCGAATACAACACTCGGTTTTATTAGAGAGCTTTTAGCGCAACGAATGGTTTCCCAAAAACAGCCTCCAAGTTCGTTGATTTGATTTATAATGTAAAATTTAAGCTAAATCCAAGTAGTTGGATCAATATGACAAGATTGGATGAAAACCAATTTATAAAACTGTTACGTCAGATTGTGACAATGGGTTGTCTTTAAAACCGGGATTATGCAATATCATTGCCTAATGGCAGTTCTGGTTGTAAACGAACAAGCACATGATAATGTAACAATTTTCTTGACCTGACGCTCCTATCA
>JXWZ01005970.1:0-14775 GCA_000956215.1 Anopheles farauti No. 4 | reverse complement strand
AGAGGAGGTTCTTGTGCGGAAAAACGACGCCCGTGATAAAGCCGTTCTTTCTTCTTCACGGCGTCAAGAGAGCATCTTGAAGCGTGGCTCACCGAAGGTTGGCGAGTGGGAAATTTCAAGTCACAAGCAGCCGGTAGCACATTGTAGTGAGCGGATAATGTTGCCCGCCGACACCCGGGAAACGTGCATCCCCCCATCACCCTCTCCGTGTCATCTGATTTACGATATTAAAAATTCCACCTCCACCACCACCGACGAGCAAAGGCTCATATATATGGGCAAGGATGGCTTCTGGCTTTCCATGAAGAGCGTTTTGCGGTGACGTGATGGAAAGTGTTTGTGAAAATAAATAAATAACATCCAGCACTAGGCAAATCTTAACCGTTCCTACTCACCGGTAGTGGGAAGGGAGATTTTCACTCGAAACACGTTTCTATTGCTCCCGTCCTAAAAGACTTTAAAACCCAGCGAGCAGAATCAAACGATGATCAAGCTTTACGTGGAATCATAAATCTTCCGGGCTCGCGCGCGAAACGCACAAAAGATCAATCGGGCGCCTCATTTTCCCGGTCTTTCCGGCCGCCGAAAGGACATTCGCTATTGAAGCTTTCACCTTATCTGCGTTTCGAGTGGAGAAGAAAAAAAAACAGCCCCGAACGCGCGTTCGTTTGGGGAAGTGTTACGAGACGTTACGAACGGAATAACGCTTCGTAATCAGGTGCATTTTCGGTTGTACGATGATGATGGGCGATGAGAAGTTCCGGTTTTCAAACACCCGCAACACACGCACACACGTGGGCTCTGCTGTTTCCGCCCAACCGAAAGGCGCAATAAGGACCGAGAAGTCCGGGAAGAAAAGCCGATTTCCCATCCATTCCAATCTCGCGCTCGGTGCGTATGAGAAATCGCAATCGTTTCTCCTTCCGGATATCCTTCGCCTTTATCGACGGAGTCGGAGGCAGAGCAGCAAATAAATCCCCTCCCATCCTGCTTCACTCTCCCCCCCACCCCCCTCCTCCACCCCAGGGGTTTTACGTAAGTGAAGCTTTACGCGGCCCGCCACGCTAGTTACGCAAGCACAATGGTAGTTTTGCCGATAAAAGAAGCCAATGGAACATTGTTCCCCCGCTCACCCGAAGCAAGGAGCCAAATGCCAACGGTGTTTGTTCGCGTGAGAAGACGAACCTTTGGAAAGTATCCGTCCCCGTTTCGTGTTTTGAACAATGTTTGGCACCACCACCAGCAGAAGCAGCAGCTGGAGCTGGAGCTGGAGCTGGAGCGCCCTCTTTTGTCGGGCTTTTGCCGTGAGGTTATTGCGCGAGAAAAGGAAATTTTATTGTCATTTTTCGAGCCCCGCGCCTCGGTCTGCTTCACGGCTACAAAACCTCCCCCTCTCCCTCCCCCTCCGTGAGACTTTCGTTGGAAGAAAAACATCCTGCAGCAGCGGGCGGAAAATGTGTCACACTGACTGGTGGAGCACAATGTTCGGTGTAAAGTTTGACGGGGGGTTTTTTTTTTTCGCGCGCGCCTTGTCCTCTTTTTCTTTCCATTTTTCACTGCACAAGTCGACTCAGCTGGGGCGGACCGGGTCCATAGAGCGAGACGGCGAGAGATGGTTCCCTTTTGCGCTGCTGTTTCCCTTTCACCGCCCGCGACGGGCCGGGAGTGAAGTTTTTCCCCGTGGGCAAATCACGCTGTTCTTTTAGAAAATTGTCACCGAACATTTTTCAAAACACTCGTTCTGGAAAGTGCCGGCTGTTGGATCGAGTGGGCGAGGACAGGAACAAAAAAAACACGAGGGCCGGGGAGGGAATGAAAATATAACTTCAAATTAAACAAGTGCCCGAAAACACGGGGCAGCGC
The DNA here is from genome assembly GCA_000956215.1 of Anopheles farauti No. 4. Lineage (NCBI taxonomy): Eukaryota > Metazoa > Arthropoda > Insecta > Diptera > Culicidae > Anopheles > Anopheles farauti No. 4. The sequence goes on along the minus strand of JXWZ01005970.1, from coordinate 12,912 downwards.
GCGAACGGATACCACGAGGAGGCGAATTAATTTGCCATCTTTTACCGGGACAATAGACACACGCAACCACCGGGCGCAAATTGAGACAAACGGTTTTGGACAGCGAAATCCGACTTAAAGTATATTATTATCAGCTATTTTATAGCCATTTAATCCACAACGGAATTAGAAGAAAAAAAAGACTGACACACAAAAAACCACGCACCATAATCCGTCCGGTTTGTATCTTAATCGAGCACACTTTACATAAATTTCGTTTCCCCTCCCTACCTCCCCCCCTCCTCCACCTTCCCACGATTGAACGGTGGTTGCGTGTCGGTTTTCCGTTTCCCTCGCAGGACCAAATTCAGCAGCAAAAACCAGCAACAGAACGACATTAAGTCCGCTGATATTGTGGTTACATCCCCGTGGATGCCCCGAGGGAGGACGGGGTTGCGTCACACCGTTTGGTTTGATGCGATGGGAGTGCGATGGGACAATCAAATGCCACCGCTACCAGCGCAACTTCTAATCGTTTAACACAATTCCCCCAAGCGTGTTGGGATGTTATCGGTGCGTTAGCCAGCGTATCATAATTGCTAATTGACTCATGTGAATATTATTTTTTTAATTCTTCTTTAAAAAGGCTTTTAATTTCAAGCGCCTAGATGTATGCAACGTCTTTAAAAGGAAGAGACCTGTCAAAACGCTATTTGATGTGATGCAAATTGCATAGTTTTAGGGGCAACTTGATTAAATTATCCCTAAAGAAACTCGGGTAAACGATTTTTAAATGGTTTATTAAACACTTCATTTGCTAAATCGTACCGGTCCGGATTATTGTTCGTGTCCATGCGTTTTTTTTTCCTCTCTATTGGGCGAAGGTTTAACAAGCTTATTTACAGCGACACAGCGTGAGTCATAATTGTTAACGTCTCGGCGAGAAAGAAAGCACAGAAAAAGAAAAAAAAACCCGTCTTACAAAACACGGTTCAATGACTTGTACTACACACCAGGATCAGCTGGGCAAACATGGTTACAGGACTTCGTCTTCGGCATCCCGACGCTGCTGCTCTGCGCCCAGTCGTCCGTTTTTATGATTTCGCACGACACGCACAGCAACGTTCTCCTCCCCATTTACACGATGCCCTCCATTTGCTCGAAATAATGGCCGATGGGGTGGGGTGGAAAAGAGCAACATACACACTCACAGACCACCACTACACTCCATAAGCATAAACAAATTGATCTTGAATTGAAAGTACGTGCCCATGGGAGCCGAGCGTGTGGAACTCCCAGCGGGAGGAATGGAAGCTACCCTCCGCTCGAGCCTGACGTCGTCGTTACGTTCCGGGCTGCCCTTTGCATGTGACCGGCATTCATCCACATAATGGCTCGGACAACGGTGGGAGGGGATGGTGATGTGAGCCACTGGGTGAACGCGGTAGATTAGCTTTTCGTGACCACACTTGGGTGGTTTTTCATCGTGGGAATCGAGCGGGAAAAGCGGACCCGGGCCGGACACACAACGCTCCGGAAAATCGCACACGAGCGGAGAACACACGGGACGGGGGGGAGGGGGCGCCGGGTGGAAAACAACAAACACACTCAAAATGGTGCGATTCACAAGCCACGCGGCGAAAGCAGCGTTCTGGATACAATGTAAAGCAACGCGATGGAGCCGATTTTCCAAACGATTCACCATCAAGTGCACGCAACCTTCGGTGTGACCGCAGCAGGCGGGCGCACTTCCGTGCGGGATTCGTTTCTGTGCGCCCCACTAGGTGGAATGGACCGCTCATTAATACTCGAGCGGTCAAATGTAAGTGAAAGTGTGTGGCGTGATTTGCTACCATCGAAGTTTTTCTTTTTTTTTCGTTCTGCTGAGCGCTGGGTTGGTAGGTCATATCAGGACCTGCCGCGAACATGGAAGAGAATTATTCGATTACCCATAGGTGTGTAGGAATTTTTAGTACAATTTTATCCTTTTAACCATCGGTAATTAGTTTTTTATCGGGAAAAAACCTCTCGACTTCTTCTTAACGCCTAAATGTAGGCATGATGTACACTGCTGATCCAAATTCTCTTATACACAGCAGTTACCTTTGGGTTGATAAGTCTGAAATACGCCTAATGGTATGCAAATTATATTACAAGTCATTTACTGCTCTTATATGACTTTGATGATTTATGTTTTGTTTTTTGAGTTTTCAACTCACATTTACCAATTTATTAATTGCAAAATCAATTTTAACAGAAGTTCAATACATTTCAATAAGGGAAAAAAAACAATGTTTCCGTTCCGATTAACACCGATTACGCTTCATTTATATAGCAAATAAAGCGAACAACAACACGAATTCATCACAACAGTTTACACTACATTTTCCCATTTCCCACACATAATTTCCCTGTTTTCCTTCACACGCGTTGAAAAATCGTAACTGATTTTGCGCGAACCAAAAAAAAAACACGACAAGCACACCCACCCCAATTTACCTCCCCCCCCTCCGATGGGCGAATAATGTGCGAATAATGTGAAATAATTTTAATTTAATGTTCTACCCAAACTCCCATTTTTTTTCTCCCCAAACTGCCGCTCCCGTTTTGCGCCGACGTAATTCGTTTTGCGTTTCCCCCAATCGAATGTAAACTATGGACATCAAGGTTGTTAGTTCGGAACCCCCGAACCCGGCGATGAAGGAAGGGCAATTAAATCGCCCAATCCTCCTCCAATGAGGTGGGTCCGTCCACGTCATCGTCCTCTCGCGGGGACGCGTGTCGCACACCTGAGCAGCGGGAAAGCGAAAAAGCTTATGAAACCGGCCGTATGTTCGCCGAGAAAGCCGCGGCGCGCCATCATCGCCGCTCCGCCACAATTTAAGCCGTTTAATTTTCATCCTCTTAAATTATTCATACCCGTGCCGTTTCACGGCGCATGGGAAGCGCGAACGAAGGGACGATTGGGAGTCATCTGTTGTTGGGGATATATTTTTTTACCGGCTCACTCTCATGCCGGTAAAAATATGATGACTCTTACAAGCGCTTGGGACCGGATCGTAAAGCGGCCGCCAAAAATCACCAGCAATCATTTTAAAAAAGGGGAGAAGATGAATTCTTCCCGCTACGGGGCCTATAAAAAGACACCCGTTTTCCTTGATCTTGCTGATTTTTAAGGCCCCTTTATTCGGCCAGAAACTAAGACGCACACAAAACTCCTGGAAAAAGTTAAAACAGGGGAGATAAAAAGGCTTTTTTGGGGGCGAGGGGGGGGGGGTCGCACAGCACACGCCATTCGGCGAACGCGGATTAGTGGTTGCACATTTTTGCGTACGCATTTGCGTGCTATTTGCTGATCCACTTTATTTGCTTGCCCGCAGGCGACGGCTTGCGTTAAATCCTTTTCGTATGCTGCGGTCGTGGCGGTTTGTGTGTGTGTGTGTGTGTTTTTTTTTTATGAAGAGTGGTTAGAAAAAAGCGAGCGAGGGGGAAAATACTCATATTCACAAAAACCGCACGTCATAAGATCACGAACGCAACGGAGGAGATGAAGGAGAAGGTGGGAAATAATCTTCTCCTTCTGAAGCGCAACAGTGGCCTCCACAAGTGTGTGTGTGTGTTTGTGTTTCATCCTTTCATCCTCCTCGCCGCAGATGACCGCACCCTAATTGGGTCTCGATTGTATGACGTGAGACGACACTCGCGCTCAACAGGCTCGTTCTTGTGCTCGTCGTCATTCCGAGATAAAGCAGCATTCATCAGCAAAAAGATTAGTTCTTACTGGTGGATGCTGTGAAGGGAGAGGGGGAAGGGGGAGGGAGGGGGTAAAGGAGCGTTGTGTGGTGAAGTTTACATTAATCCTTCCATTACTTGTCAACCGTTTGCGAGTGTGTGAGCGCTCTGCTAGTGAATGGCAGGATCATTGGACGCGCTCGTCCGGACGTGAGTAAAAAATTAAAATCCTTCCATCGCCCTCAGCACACACACAAACACACATGCCCGAACATATATCAAGCTTTTAAGCCGGGTTTTGTCCTAGCCCAGCCCAGCGACGAGTGGAAAATGGACGTGGGAACATTACGATTGGATGGTGGATGCGTTCGTGCGAAAAAATCACTCAGATAGCTTCGCCCCTCCTTCAGTCCCCGATCTCATTTCGTCTCGGAAATTGGATGCGTGTGCGACGACCCCGTCTGTATGTGTACCGGGGGTCACCACTAAAGCACAGGCCCGTTGGATTTCCGACTTGTTTTTTTTTTGTTTTTGTCATACGCCCCTCGCTCCCTCCAAACCCATCACCTTTCTTAGCTGACGTCAAATTGCCGTCTTTATCAGGTAGCTGGCTGCTCCTGGTGGATGTCATCCATTGGAATGGAACGACCGCCACGGGAAAGGTGGTATTGGGCATGTACAAACCACACACGTACTGCTTCCATTTTCCTTCTCACCACCACGCATGCAAAAGCGAACCGTTCTCCGTCCTGGCGAACCGAACAAAGTTCTCATCCTCGAACACAGCGGGCTATAGTCCTGCTGTTCTGTCTCTGCGGCTGGCGTGTGCGGTGTGGTCTCCCTTCCTCTCTCTCTCTCTCTCACTCTTGCAATCTCTGCTAAGGCACCTGCCATCATCTGACGTCGGAACGTCGGAACGTCGGAAGAGGGTTTACCCTAGACCGAACGCTGGGAAAGGCTGCGGGGAAAACCGCAAATTAAGACCTTTCCCTCGGTGTGTCGCTTCTTCTCCAGACAGTGGAGTGAAGTGCACTGTAGACACATTTTAAAACACATTTTATAGTCTGTGATACAGAGTTTCTAGGCGGTTTTTGTGGGTAATATCTTTGAAAGTTGGTAGGAAAATTCTGAATTTCTGTTCGCATCCAGCTGAAATCGAAACATTTTGTATGCTTTCCTCGTCACTGTTTGTAAAAAGCTATTAAAAGTGTCCATTAAAAAATAAAAAAAAAAACCACCTGATAAAGCTCCTGCACTAATGACGGCCATTTCTCCCGGACCGGGTTTGTTAGTTTGTTTCCGGTTGCGGACACTCTCCTCAGAAACCCCGCCATCGCCCCCCGTGGGGGAGCGTCTCCGTGCTCGAAAAACTATCCAGCACCCTCCGTAATGAATGTGCCGGCCTGTGTGTGCCTCTCATCATTCCACGATGGCGGACAATGGGAATAGATTCCTTTTTTTTTTGTTGTTTTTGTTTGCTAACTATTCGGAACACCGCCATCACGCGAGCGGAAATGCAACAAACATCATGTTGTACATTTTATTGGCGCTGTCTTTCCAACCGTTTGCCACTCTAATGAGCGTTCATATATATTTTTTTTTTCTTCTCTGCCCGCCTCCTTCTCGACCCACCGTCCACAACCGTGCAACGGTTGCAACTGCACTCAGCAAATCATTCTAGTCCCTTTCGGGACGCGCGTGAAAGATAAGTGAAAACTGGCCCCTCCAAACGGGGGTTGCCGCCTCCTACCGAATGTTTATAGGCGCACGAAGCAGCAACGTTCCTGACCGTTCGATTTGACATGTTTATAATTGCATTCCACGCTCATCATTTCACCACGCCGGTGCCCTCAAAACAAAGCCGTTTGACGAGTGGAGGGAGAAGTTGGCCGCCTGATGCAGTCTGCTCCATCTCCTTTAGCCGACCGAGGGCTTTGTTTGCGTGTGTGGGCTAGAATATGGGCATCGTAAAAAAAAATCATCCGACTCCCCTGCACTACAAAAACCCGCCTTATGGAAGCACCCGAATGGTAATTTGGAACTATAGTCCTTTGTTTTTCCACACGAACACACATATCCCCGGTGGTGGCGCTGGTTTCTAGTTAGGAAATCGATCAAACACTATCGATTTTCCGCGTGCCGCCAACGTATATCATCGTCTTTGATTGGTGGAAGACAGCGAGCGTGTTGTCGTCATAAAGTATATTCCATTGCCCAAATGGGGCTCGTATCACATAGAGGAGTGACTCTTCGCTTCGAATCGGTTAACCCGCAACTTAAATAACCATCATAAAACTGTCCACCGAGCGAGATATAATGTGGGGGATGGGTTTGGGGACGAACTTACGGGACGTTCCGTGTCCTTTTCTTAACATAAAAACAGACTAAATATCGTTCTTTTTTATTTTTTGTTTGAAAACGATTGATTTTACTTCGAACGGCGCACCAGTTTGTGGTTAGCACAAGCCTCAGGTGAGGTACAAAAATAGAGCGACACACACACTCACCGGGCCGGGAGGGCAGCAAAAATCTATCTATAAAATCTCGCCCCCCCCCAAACCCGATGGACCGAGCGAGCGACGCGCAGAATGCACAAACGATGGTTCGACCTCCGGGCCGTGGCATGCCAACCGAACGCGAACCAAAAAATCAAACCATCCATTTCGTTATTACTCGACAATATTTTCCGTTTTACCTCCACCCAAGGTATTGAATCACTGCCAAGATGACACGGGGAAACATGCCAAGAACCGCATGCAACGAAACGCCAATGAAGGAGCAGCAGAAAAAAAAGAAAAAAAAACATTCGAAACAGACAGCTATAGCTAGCCGCAAAAAAAAAACAAAAAAATCCCCGCTGGTTATATCATCGTTGTGTCATCGTTAACGTCGTCGAAAGATTTGGTCGTACCGGCGACCAGGAGCGACCTCAGAGTAATGATTTCGTATAAATTTATCCGAGCCTCCGCGTTCGTGCCCTGACCCTTTTTTTTGCGGGGAGGCCGATTAGGTGGACCCTGCCTTTAGTGCCGCGTCAAATAAATCCACCACCAGCGTCCTTCTTTAAAGCTGCTGCGTGCCCGTTCGTCTCATGATTTATGATTGTTCTTGAGAAGTGTTCACCGCACCACCCCCGGGCCGGCCGGTGCACTCGTACCGAATCGAACTTTATAACTGCGGGTTCGCGGTGTGCGAAGGGCGAATCTTGGCGGATTGTTCTGGGATGCTTCGAGAACTTGTGGCAACAGTGCAGAAAAAGAAAAAAAAACGCAAGAGAAAACGCTACGTACAACAATGTCGAAAGCTCGCATACCTTTCGTCCGGGCGAGGAAAACCACTCGGGGGAGTTGCACAGCCGGCGAGACTTGGCCCGAAAGTAGCTCCGCAGTGGTTCTTTGGAGGTGGAAAAAAAATTGTAGTCTACAAAAACATAAAAAAAAAGAATCCACACATTCACATGAACCGGATTAGGTAGGCAACCGATAATGTTGGTCGAACCGATAATGTCCTGGAAGGCAGGACGGCAAGCGGAGAACCTGACAAAATTCCATTTGTGTGCCAACGTTTCCATCGTCCCGGGCCGGTGCGCAGGGAATTCCTCTGGCGCGTTCGGGGATAACATGAGGATTAGGGAGGGGGGCAGGCACATCAGGCAAGACGGGTAAGGTACCATGTATCGCTGAAAACTCGTACGCTCAGCAGCAAAGACGGTGGCACTGCACTTTCCTTTGCCCACAGTCGAGGCCTTTCTCGAGGACGCGTGCGGCGGGAGGGGGAAATATTTTCACTCCGTTTCACAGTCCATTTTCCACAAATGATCTTGTTCTGATTTGACAGACGTCACCTGCACCGCTGTCTCTCTCACTTTGCTCTCGCTCCCGTACGTGCCGTGTATGAAACTGTATGAACCTACCAGATTGGACCGATCGAAGCAGGCGACGTTTGCCACGAATGATGAAATATTTCACCGTTTAGCTTTCCCCGCCTTGTCTGCCTCACCCTCTAAAAGTGAGATATTGAGGCGGTACCCTAATCCGGACGCAATCTACAGCAGCGTTTTCCCGTCCATTTTCTGCCCAAAAAAGGTATGAAGGAAAAACACGGGTTGGGGTCTTTAAAAACAAAAAAAAAACTACCTCCACCTTGTCGTGCGTTTGACTTCTTTTTTTTTCTTTTGTATCGGTGAAGCGTACGCGACCGCAGCTCTGCATGTAATGGAGCGTATTAAATTGATTGGAAGGGAAAAGATTTTTCATTCGCCATCCCCGCCCCAACCCGGCACACCATGTTCTCCATTTTACCGATACGAGTGTGTGTGTGTTTTTCTGTAAGAAACGTACGAGTGTGGAAACGGGAAAACATGTGCATCAAATGAAAGAGAGCAGATGCTTCCGGGAAGCCGTTCCCATTGGGCGACCTTAAGGACCCGAAAGCAGCAGGAAAGTATTTACGACGAACGGCGGATTAAGTCACGGTGAAATGGCGTTCGCTTTATGCCACGTTCGGACGTTCTAATTTAAGCGCTTCTCGTCAACGTCTCGTCACGACGGATGTGGGTTTAGTTGCGTCTAAACCAACTAAACCGTCCCGTGTCCCGCTCGCTGTGGTGGCTCGGCATGTTCGACCGGTTGACCTTCCGGACTTTCCGGCGAGGACGCTGGCCGTGATTAATAAGCGAAAACCGATACCGATTAATCAACCGGAAGGGACCCATATGGGGTTCCAAAACATACAAAACGTTCTAACCGCCCTTCCCGGAACACGCCGTGCTACGATGCCGAATGGGCGATTAACCGGAAAGGTTCACCTTTCGGAACGGGCAGAACAACGACTCGCAACCGGAAATTGTAATTCTATCCCCCCTCCCCACTCTCAGGGTACATCCTGAAACTTGATGCGACAAGCCATCCGACAAACTTGTCAGCCGAGAAATGGCTGCCGCTTTCCACGGCATTCCGCACGGACACTAAGGCTGACAACATCACAAATCTTTAAAAGAACTTGACGTCCATCCGGGGGTTCTGCCGGTGATTCGCGGGAAGCTGATGTTCCTTGATGGGTTCCCCGTGCCACCCAGTCTCGTGCTTTCCGCCCATTTGTAGCTCAACGAAAAGGAAAAAAAAAACAACATTAAAGTGCTGCTGTGCCGCACAAAACCTCCACTCCGGCACAGGAGGCTCGAAGTATTTATAGACCCTCCACAATCGGCATAAACCTACCGGTACGGCAGAGGAAGCCATACCGTGGCTTCCACACGATCCACTTTCCTGCAGGCCTACACGAAACACGGGACTGGAGGAGGTTTTTTTTGCCACCTTTCCAACCCTCTCCCGTCGACGGTCCGCGCACGATAATCGGCTAATGGAAGCTTGCCAACTGCAGCAGCAGCAGCAACTAGACGGAAACGTTGCGCGCTGCTTACACGTTACTGTCGTGTGTGTGTTGGTGTGCTTGTGTGCGGCCCCTTTGAGAGCCTTCGAGCGAGATAAAGCACCGCCCGTCCACTCCCCCAACAAGAAGTACATCCGGCTTTGGAAAAACTTGCCCTCCATGGATCGCCGCACCGTTGCACCGGTAATTAAATTTTCGCTTACATTTCCAGCGTCGAGAACGGTGAAGAACGTTGACAATGACGCGAAACGTCGGCACCAGGGTAGCAGGGAGCACGTGTGAATAGAGTAAAAAACGCAAACACACACACACACGACAGCTCATATAGAAACCCGGTTTCCTTCCTCCCGCCGCTCGGTTGACCCGATTGCTTACGGTTTGTTAGGTTAGGTGGAGCGAGGCCTGGTTCATCGCGTCACGACGTCAAAAGGATCGACGAGATATGGCATCCGTGTGTCCGTACTACATCCCAGGCCATAGGATAAGGTTATATGCCGTTGGGTACCTTCGGCTTCATTCGATATGTATATATGCGGAAGAAATAATAATCCAATTTAAAACGGGAACCTTCGTCGGAGTTCTTACCGCCGTCGTCACCACCACCGCCGGTACCGTCTTTAGTTTTACTTGCGTGTGACGAACCCGTGTGTGTGTGTGTGTGTGTGGGTGCACGGGGAATTAAGTTACGCCAATCAGCGCCAGGTCGCCTAGGTTATTGGATAGGGCCCGCGCGTGGGGTTTCACTTCCCGGGGAGGGGGACACTTCATTTTGTGGTTTTAGTTTTACTCCCCCTCCCTCCACCCGCTAGAACGTACGAGGAAGCGCACACTTTTAAGTTTTCCATCCTACCGACGGAGGGAGGGGAGGTTCCGTAACAATAGACGCGACGGTGGTGGTGGATGGGGGCTTTTAATCTAATAAAGGAACAAAAAGAGCCCGGTTGGAAATAGCTCAGCCGGGGTTTGCTGCAGAAGGTGGACAACTTGCGGATGATCGCGTCTCACAAAGTAGCACGTCGCAACATTTGGACCATCCCAAGCGAACAAAAGTCAGACGAAAGCCTCCAGAAAACAACGTACCAATCGAAAGGAACGCGTTGTAAGCCGAACCGATCCACCGCAATCCCGCACCGGTTCGCTCACTTCCGTACCTAACCTCACATTTGATCGTGAACCGAAGTGAGCAAACACACCCAAAAACAAACGCAACGACACAAATCCGGTCGTTATATTGTCATCTGCTGCTGGGTTGGCTGCTTGCAGCGATGGAGGTCCTTGTGATGGTTTACGGGAATGGGGTTTTTTTTTCGATTTTTTTTTTCAAGGGAACTACCATCACGTCAGCGTCATATAATAAATGTATGGACCCGCGCGATTGTGATGCCAATAATGCCCGGTACTAGCCGCGGTGTATCGAACGCAGGAGCAGGAGGAAGGATTTTGCCTCATATCGTGCGCACACAGCCCACAATACAACCCCCACCCCCAACCGTTCGCAACGGACACAAAGAACACCGTTTATTTATTTGTTTTAGCTCGATAAACAAACTCATCCCCTTCTCCCACATGCTGCTGCTGCACTGGATAGTTGCTGCCGCTGGAATTTTGATGGTTGCTTTGTACCTTTTTTGCACAAAAAAAAACCCGCGAACCGAATCGTGTGTCCCCGTGTATGCCTCCTCTACCTCGTCACATGGCGCATCCTACGCAAGCCCACAAGCTATTGATTGGAAATTGGACAACGAGCGGCCATGCATTTCGTCTCCCTCCACCGGGTTTGTTGGTGCTCTTAAATCGCCCCGAAATCCGATTTGATATCATGCAAAAACCGTCGCTCGCCGGCTGAGCTATCGTTGCCCCCGTCAGCAGGAAAAGTTCGCGTCGCGTTCCGCCCCAAGGGATGATGTTGTTGCGTTTTTCCTCCGCCCCATCCCACACACTGAGCCGATTTTCGCTGACAATTGGATCAGCGGCTGGATTGGGCCCGTCCCGGGCCGTCCTGGGAGGGGGTTTTTCGGTTGACTTTTATTGCTTCCAAAAGGCTTCTGGGCCGTGTGCTTGCTTTGCGCGGGCCCCGTGATCCGGTTCGAATGGATGTAACCTGTGCTTGTACGGCTTTGGTGCGATCGTAAAGCAAAATGCGCCCGTTTGCGGACATTTATGCCGGCGTTATGAACTGCTCGCGGTCACGCGGACGGGCACGCGCGATGGCTGGGCACGTTTACAAAAAGGCAAAGCAACAAAAATGGGTCCCAGTGTGTCGTAATGAAGCCGAATGTGATGACGAAAACTGTTTCCCCTCTGTCATTCGCAGATCCTGGTGTACAACGACCGGTACGGTTCGATGCCGGACCTGAACGAGGCGCTCAGCTACCGCGAGGAGTACGACAAGCTGCAGGCTGAGAAGTAAATTAACACCCCCATGCCACGCTCCCTGCGGTGTTTTCGATGAAAACCCAGCCTGGATGCAGGCAATGAAGCCGTTGTTAGGTGTTGTTGTGTAGTGCGAAACAAAAACATGAAGAAGAAAAAAAAACAAACTATTAGATCCATTTAAAACCCAAAAAAAAATGCACGTTAATTGTTCCTGTTGCTGCCCAGCCGATGCATTTTGCATTTAGCGTCCACTAAATATGCACCGCGGAACGCGTCTGTGCTTGACCGCTTTTGCTCGCTGTTTTTGTGTGTCTATTCGCTGAGAAATAAATATAAATCGATGTTTGTGCAATGATCAACCCCGTCCGGCGACAATGAGAACAAAGCGAGAAAGAAATCAAACGACCGCAACTGGGGTAGGAATTGGAGAGGGCAGCGAACAAAAAAGCAAACACATATGTACCACATCCGTACACGGACGGATGTGTTGGAAACATCTGCCGTCGCCCGGTTGTGTTCGTCATTGCAAATTGAATGAATTAATCGATTGAAGCGAAAGGGCGGCGGAGCACTATTTAGCACACGATAAGGAAGAACATGCGCCTGCGGGAGTTGTCGGAACACAAGAAGTCAACGGCGTGTTGTAGTACACCCTTGATTGAAGTTCACTCTCCCCCACAACGGGCTCGATTGTGTGTTACAACCGTCTTCCGCTCTTCCCCGCCGGAGCGGTCCGTCAACATCGCCATCATTAAAGTCGTGATCTGCTAGCTTCTGGGCGATGGTGAGGAAGTTGCATTCGCTCGAAGATTCTTCTCGTATGATTTAATCCATCCGGTATGTGTGTGGCGTCCCAATGGCATTCCCCATCCACCACCCCCTCTATCCACCATCCGGAATCGATTAACTCGAAGCGAGCAACGATGAGAGTGTTCCCCTTCGCCAACGATGACGGAGTGTTGATAAGTTACAACGGATTCATTCAACAGCGTTGTCACTGTCTTGCTATTCTCTCTTCTTCTGTGCATTATTGCATGTTGCATTTGCGTGTGCGTTTGCTGGTGAACACATCCGAACGCAAAAAGATGGTCTCGAAACGGTCTCAAAAACATTTTGCTGAGGGGAAAAAACAAATCCATCAAACGACGTGACACAAATCATTGGCGGTGAAGGCGGTCAGGCCTTCAATTGAACGTCTTTTTTCACGCACTTTCCACGTTCCAATAGGCTTGTGATGTGATGTAATGTTTGTTTTGACTGCTATCCAAATTTATAGAGCATTTTTTAAATACGAAGAACGAACATCAACTAAATGACGGATTGAAAATAAACCACATCGATCAAGTGATGCCGACAAATGATTTAATAGTTTTTCTTAAAAGCAAGAAGATAATCGAGAAAGGGAAGTAACACTTGAAATCATTTTTATAATAC
>JXWZ01005969.1:0-19560 GCA_000956215.1 Anopheles farauti No. 4 | reverse complement strand
CATAATTGATCATTATTTTTGTACCGCTGGAGGATATTCGAGGTTTACGGTACAAGGCGACTAATTGATTAAATAATTGTATGGCTGCTGTAGGCGAACCATTGTGTTCAGATTGTGTTCAGCTTGAGACGAAATGTTACGTTACGAAATACCGATGGATACGTCGAATTGGGAATTGATTTCTGCCGAATTTAACACAGCTACGAAATGAATTACGCCTCTGTAGACGTAGCAAATATACGTTTTCTATATTTACGCTATGCTTAGTTTCGTTTTCTTGTGAGTTTGTCTACAAACATCAGTTTATATTATCAATGGCCACTCGTATATGACAATGTTTGATTGTGTGTCCGCCAACATGCGTTATGCGAGTATAAAAAATACGAATAATGACAGTATTACCGGATACTATGTTGCTCATTTACGGTGAATTAATTCCACTATAATTTCAGTATAAGCGTATGTATGACCGGTAAGCAGCGTGCGGTGTAAGATTTTTCAGCGACATTTCACGGCATGCAGGTTGTAGGTCATGCGAGGATTTAGGTTGCAATAATATGGAATACATGCATTCTAGCCATGGTTACAAAAAAGCTTTGTACAATTTCGTGATTTTGAAAAACAGTGAGGGCAATGTTTTTAAAATATTTTATAAATGAATACAGTACTATTAAAAGTAATTGAAAGAACCATTAAATTTATTTTGAGATTGTTCTCTATCTTGCCAGAACTCTGTAATAACAATGTTAAATGATATTGAGTCTAGTAGTTTGAACCAAGTAACTATTTTGTTAAAAATAAAGTAGCAAGAGTTTTTCCCACTCTGCCAAAATGTAACAATATATGAAAAACTTCCCTATACGTTGCGTTGTTTTATAAATAATAATATTTTTAGCTAACTCATAATAATATTTAATGAAGATAGATACATATTTTTTTGTACATTTTCTTATAAAAATCATTAAAAAATGTGAATTTGAATGCCTTTTCAATGCACGTGAAAAGAAAGCTGAGTTAAAAATTATTTCACAATCAAAGGAAATATTGACATAAATGACGTTAACTACATGTTAACGTTCTACGCACGTTCTAAATTAATATTCTTTTCAGCTGAATTGTATATTAGTGTAGATTTATCGCAAAAAACAAGTTTATCACCTGACCTGACGGCACAACGTTGGATATCCGTTTTTGTACATTTGAGACATCCAATTATTTATCGATTTTGTATAATCTAAAACTGCGTAGTTCAAGTAGAAATCAAACTGGAAGGTTTCATTCCAATTAGCTTCGTTATTTGTACTGGTATGATAAAATATCCACATTGAAAAGATGGTTTTTAGAAATTTTATTAGGTAAATTATGTTGTAGTTCATTAATAAATAGGAATGTTCAATTATCCTTTATGACATCTATTGATCATGAAACCGGAATACTGTAATTCTGAAGATATTACTTATCGTAAAAAAACACGGAAATTATTTGCTCTGCATGCATGACGAAACTATTTTTTTTTAATTTCTCTATACATTTTAGATCTTGCCGTATTACTGAAAAAAATTGTCTAATTGTTTTTTAAATTTCAAACTAATTGAAACACAATCAATTTAACTAATTTATTTAATAACAATAATAGTTATCATTATTACCACTAGCCTTATTGTTCGAATAACAATGATTGTTATTAATATTGTTATCAATTACAATGGCTGTAATTACCAGTATTTGAATGATAATCATGAGTGGATGATATAATTATTTCAATTTTTCAATTACTTTCGACAATTTCTGATAAATTGCATAGTTAATATAGAGCAAACACAGTCCAGATTACTTTCCAGCAGATTACTTTATTTTTGTGTAACCGAACGGGAAAACCAGCCACCATAGGTAGGGTGGGGTGTGATTTAACACTCTACTCGAACTAACAACCCACTTCCGATCGGGATCCCCCTTCCACCAGTATAGTACCAGTAAAAGCAAAGTTAGATTAGAATTTATTAAAAAAATATTTTTCATGTTTCGACGCAACGCAAAAAGGAGATCATTTAAATTATTTAAATGAATATAATTAGGTACAAAGTTATATTCTGATACTGTAAGAAACAAGTTATTCCCTAACGAAGACGTAAAATTAAACAAAATGTTTTACCAAATGTTAATTACACAATATGATGTAATAAAATCAAATACTCCTGATAACATTGCTACAATGGCAGCAGGAAATGAATGACATCAGCATTAACCAAAAGGCGACGAATGACTGGTATTGATTGACTGTAATAATCATCACTGTAACCGGGCCGATAAAGTGGCATTAACAATGCATCTTGCACAGCACATGGCACGTGTGTATTGGTTGGCATAGACCAAGGGCAGGAAAAGTTGTACACCAGTCGTACACCAGGACGATGGAAACAGTTGTACGCTAACAAAATGGGAACAGAAAAAAAATATCATACACTTTAATGGTTTCGTTACAGAGCTGCTCCAACGCTCTGCTCCAACGCTGTCTGTGGCGTTTTACCGGAATGAGCACATTTGCGCTATTGGAGCCAGAGAAATCAATCAACTGATGCATTGCCGTAGCCGGAGAGGCTCCGGGAAATGGCACACAGAGACGAAGTCATCAGCCAGCTGGGAATGGCCCTGGCCGTGGGGATTGTCGTACAATCGCCTCCTGTTCGTTTCCGTGACAGTTCGAAAGACGTCAGACACAATGCAAGTTTTGGGTACAGTGGTGGGGCCATGTGGAGCAGGAAACAGTTTGCCCTTGGGAGGATGATTGGTTAGAAAAATTGAACGATGGGCACGCTTGTTTTCCAATCCAAAGGTTTTTGTACCGGAAACGAACGCGAACGGTTGTTTTGCTGGCCTTTTAATGTTATTTGCCAAATTTAGCTCGGAAAATTCAGCCACTCCTTTCGTGACGACGGTTTGGGCTTCCCCGTGACACGGTGATGAATGCAAATAGATAAATCCGAACGGCAGACACTTTTGACATTTATTAGTGACAAAAGAAGAAATAACTGTTGGAAAGTTTGTACGAAACTTTTCTAGGTCTTTACCCAAACACGCATGACTTAGCAGCGTAACTTAAGGGCTATGTCGTACAGCAAAGCCATTAATGGAAAACTTCACATAATAAGTTGGCAAAGCTTAATGAGCTAAACTATAAATTTCAATCAGCACGACCTTGCCTCAACCGGAGGACGATAAACAAACTCTACCTTTTATACGTACATTGAAAGCATCTTCGTGTGTTTAGCAGCATGATAGAGTTAAAAGTTTTGTCGATAACTCCTGTCACTAGTTGCGCAATTACATGCCGTAGAAAGTTTTTAATAGAGCATTCCACAGGAGTATCAAATCGTTTCAATCTTCACTAACGATTGATTTTGAATTTCGTTACACGAGGTAACAATCAACACGAAGCTGTACTGTTTTTACTGTAATACAAATTTATTGAAATTATTCATGTTTAATATAAACATTGTAATTTTTAAATATTATATTACTGAACAAAAAAATAGTAGTGTACATGGAGGCGCCTAGTTGTTCACTCATAGTATGATAAAGTGTGAGGTTTCCATGTTGCGGAAAGTATATTGTTTTTATAAGCATTCCTAGTTTCTATAAGCTCTCGTTCTAACTTATGGTTGAACAGCAAAAACCATAGGTAATGGAACATTAAATCGCCCTCATTACACATAACCTTTGTTATTTATGTTTTATACGATATATTTATGTTTTATATGATATTATTTCACACAGAAATAATACAAAACAAAAATATCTAAAATAAAAATCCCAGTTTGATAATACTCAACTTTAACCAAAGTTTTCAGATTTCGATGTTTTTTTAGTTATATTATTTTATAAACGTACATAATACCTCACAATTATGATCGCTTCAAAATTTTTGCACACAGAATGTAAAAAAAACAATGTGCCTTTACGTATATAAATCGCACACGAGACAATTAATTATTGAATGATTCATACGATATTTTGAACTTATGTATATTATTACCATCATTGTAAATCATAATAATCTTACACGTTTAAAGAATCTATCAATCCTTAGATAACAGATATTTGCGAGTTTTGTTGATGTTTACGCAAATTTCTTTTGGAACCACACATTGCTCATAACTTCCGAAGAAATAATAATTATGTTTAATTAGAAACAGTCACATCTTATTGATTAAAATACGATCCTGATGTGTACTGTATTCCTCGGTATGCCACAGCAACGTTGGCAAATGAACACACACACAAAAAACTGTTTCTAGGCATGCTATGATCAAAAGGTCGCGTGACAGCCTTTCGAATTGTGAGGAATGGACACATTCCTATTACAAGGGTTCAACTTGTCGTGCATTGTGGTGGATTATTGATTAAATATTTCAAACAATTCGATTATAAAGTGAAGCATGCTACGTTATAATGCAATGGCATCATCGCCATGGGCTGATGAATGTGGATATTCCAAGGTTGTTTGCTGTCATGTGATGATAGTCGGTAGGGAAAAACGTTGCGTCGCATGCTTTCTACGATGGTTATACTATGTAAATCCCCTTGATTACTCATGATTTGGTGCTGCCGGTCATGAGATTATTGAAAACAGTGTCGCATCGATTTGCCAAGAACATATCGGAATAGTTATATTATACGGCGCATCATAATCTAATACAATTCCCATTACTTTCGCCCTCGCAGACATCGCAGGAGTGTCTTAATCAGTACCTGCGCCCTCAAAGCCTCTTTGCGGAGGATATCGAAATACAACCCCACGCGGATGATAACAGACTCTTCGATGGCGTCTACCATCCATCCATACCGGAACAGCGTTGCCGTGCGCCTCTCAATGCCGCCTTGCTGGCCGAGTTCGAAAACAGTGGATCCATGTTCTCGATCCAGTCTGCTCCGGTGGTTACGGCGCGCACGGAACCCAGCAACGTCCCGTGCGTTACCACAGCCGTTCCTGCATCGGCCACCGACAAGGACACCGAAAACGGAGACCAGCGGGCTGTTACTAACCCCGGAGCGACTTTGCTCGACGACTTCGGTGCCCCACCGCAACCTACGGCCGCGGCAACAGCATCCCGATACGATACACTGCTCAGGCCGTCGTCACTCGCACTCGATACGCAATACAATTCGGTCAAACCACATACGAGTAAGGGTCGTTTCCTTTTCCGCGCTGAAAATTTCCAATTGTAGGCATAGCAGTGCAACGTTTTATATACTTTCCTAGCAGTGGAACCTCAGCCATCAACCGAGCTGGACGAGGATGACAACGAAAACCTGTTGACCGTGTCGAGTCTAACCGCTCGCCCATTGATAGCGAAATCTCGTGAAATAAGGAGCAAAAAGTGAGTCAAAAAATGTTGCCTGGATGGTACGATATTAAAGCACTAATTTTAATAACACGCGTGTAGGCAAAAGCTTCATATCCAGAAGCAACGGAAGCAGGTGGCATCCGATTCCAGCGAGGAAGATGACGATAGTCCCCCAGATGGCGGTTACGGTTGGATTATCGTTTTCGGAGCCTTCTCTGTGCAGTTTTGGGTGGCCGGTCTGGTCAAGTCGTACGGTGTGCTGTACGTGGAAATAATGGAAAACTTTCCGAACGCATCGGCTACCACCGCCTCCTGGATACCGGCCATCCTGTCGGCGTTATGCTTGGTGCTAGCACCACTGTCCAGTGCACTTTGTCAACGGTTCTCCTGTCGGATCGTGGTCATCATTGGAGGAGTATTTTGTGGTCTTGGACTTACTTTGAGCTACTTCGCGACCAGCATGTATCATCTGCTCTTCACCTTCGGAATACTGACCGGTAATAGCGAACGATAATTTATGCGCCCTGACTCGATGCTTAAGGTTTGATTCTCTTCCAAAAGGTATCGGCGGTGGTCTCTCCACAACACCGGGTATCGTGATCGTGTCGCAGTACTTTGAAAAACATCGCGCACTAGCCAATGGTATTACAATTTCCGGAACAGCAGCTGGAAGCTTCGTGTTCCCGATGCTGATTGAGCGTTTGATACACCTGTTTGGTTTTCACGGCACCCTCCTAATACTCGGTAACAAACACCCGCGGCTCAACGGATCGTGCTGTGTTCCTAACCAAACTTTTTCGTTTCAGGCGGTTGCATGTTGCACGTTTGCGTTTCCGGTGCCTTGTATCGTCCGCTGGACAAGAAGCAAGACATCGAACCGTCGAAGGAGGGAACGCAGTTTTCGTCGCGAAGCGATTTCCGCGAAAATTTGGGCCACCTCAGCTCCTCGGAGGACCATCTCAGCAAGCGGTGTCTGGAGGATCTATTTCTCGACGACCAGAATCGGAACAGTCTCACGATCGACAGCAAGTTCGGTAAGTTCGCCAATGGACGCTCGTTTTGTTCGGTGCAGTTTCATGCTTTACTGCAACATTATAAGTTTGTTTGATCTTGAATTAGAATTCTTTCCTTATACTGCCACACTTATAAGACTCATACGAGACGGCTGGTAGTCGCGGAGCAGCTGTTAGTTTTTCGTTTTCGTTTTATGGCAATTCTGCCATAGCGGCAGTGAGCCAAAAGCGGAAAGCTAGCACTTGTTGCGGACCCTAGAGCGAGAGCGTGCGCATTGTATGAGGATCAGGTTTATCGTCTGAAGGTACATTCGTTTGCTAAATCATTCCGCAGTCATTGTTTGCTTATGGTTTCTGACGTACAGCCTGGGGTTAGAGGTTTAGAGCTGTTAGAAAGAACGTAGCCTTGTGTTTGCAGACATCTTCTACACTCATCGTTTGGTTTTATCTATCGCTTAGTGGACCCTCTGCTCATCTGGTTTCGAAGTTTTCCACTGACTTTCTTACACCGTTGGCAATAGGCTACTGGAACAGACCATAGGAATCTTGACGTTAGAACCATTCAGATGCTTCGTGACATTAGAGTCTCATGGGAATTCGGGAAAATGTCATACCTAGCGTAGCATGTGCTGAAGCAGACGCATAGCAGTTCACCAGCATGAACAGGAAAGCAATTTACAAAATCGAAAGGTTCACGGAAACGATAGTTCACCTTCACAGAAACGCCTCTACGTTTCCACTGTCCACCTGGTCCGCCCGATGTTGTTGTGTACATGTAAAGAAGCAAAATGTGCGTTTAGCTGAGTCGTTCTTCGCTCCCATCATTGGTTTTAATCAGTATAATGCAAACTGTTTTTCTTATAATTATAGCTTTAAGCCATTATGCCCCGAGTCTCGCCCAGTAGTGTCCTCAAACAGCCGACATGTTTTTGTTCGTTGCAATCATCTGGTCAAAACAAAATGGACACAATTGCATTGCCAGTCATGAACCATTGCACATCCGTATCTCTTATGTTGCGTTTTGAAACACCTTTATGCACAACCAAACACGAGACACACCATTACACGACTCACGACATGACTCCAACATTACAATTTCTTCTTCGCCACCTCTTGAAACGGAACCTAACCACAGACACCAATCACTCACATTTAACCGGGTAATGATGAACAGCACATAAAATCGCTTCTAATTTTTTCTAGATTTTTTGCAGATAAAATATCTCTCATCTGTACTTTGTTAACAAGTAGCCAAATCCCCATTACCAAAACCCAAAGTCAATGCGCAAAAAACCGAGCAAACCGCAGTCCGATACGTTGAGACGTTCTTGATCCAAAGTTCTTAATGACACACGCGTAAACAAACGAACAAAAAGAGAAAAGAAACGAACCAAGACTTGGATCTAGTAGTGCCACGGCATGGCTAGGCATCGGTATTCACCGATTCACCGTGTCCTGGTTGGGGTGATGTAACGCGTCAACGTGTTCAACGTGGGCATTTGCATCCGGGTGCTGTAATGATTGCCCGTACCGAGTCGTACCGGGTCGAACATAACGGCATCGCGATAAAGGCGATAAAGAGTACAGCAAGGTACGGGGATGTGTGCATATCGGTCCGATCATGCGCATCGACTACTTCAGAATCATTACATAATCATAACAACAACAAAAAAATAATACTAAAATCTTGGCCGTGCTAGTACGCTAAATACTAACACACCGAATATCATGTTTCGTTTTTTACCCCTTCCGTTACGTTGTGTATTGATTGTTGTTGGGTAGATTTTTATGATTTTCATATGATTCTCATACCTTTGCCATTTATTGGTTTTATATTATGATTATGTATGAGTTTTCGTAATATCAGATTTAAATAATCGGCTTGAAACAATATCTGCGAGTTTGCCAAAACAAAAAATAACATAGCTTTACAATTAAATGCCTCAGCACATTAGACAGCGAAACGAATGCAGGCCACATTTGTTGGATATTTGTCTGTTTGGAACACGTGGTTAGTATGAAATTGAAAACGGTAACGTCAGCTCACTATTCTCATTCGGTACTACAATTTTGACGTGTCTCAGTAAGCTACAACCGTCACGAAGCATGAACTGTTTCAAGCCCAGAAACATTTAGTTTGTAATACGTATGTTTCAATTATGGTTTCCTTACAATATGTAGCTACAGCAAATGTTGAGTGCGCGCGACAAGTGGTCAGAAGCGGTTGGGAAAGACAATTATGTAATGACAGTGAATTACTAGTGAATTGTCGAGCTGGTTGGTAAATCGTACCGAGATGTGATGAAAGGCAATAAGATGGATGGATCGCTATTGCATTTTCCAACCCTAATTGCGTACAAACTTGGACAGCGTCTTTGCGCTAGTGATTGGTGATAGATAGTGTTGCGATGCATATATATGGCAAGCTACCGGATGAGAGCCTTCTGCTTTGGGATGGATACACATGTAGGGTACCGAACTCTTTAGCGCTAGACACCTAACTGATCTGCGTTGACAAGACAAACTGGTTAAATGAAGGCTATCAAATGAAGCACTGCTTGCCACGCCAAAGGGACTCGAACTCACGTGGCGTCACGATCAGCAGACTCGCGCCCAAATCATTAACGGTGCACGATAGCAATTCGTACCCGAATTCTCAAACTCGTTACCATCACCTACCTACCGTTAAGCCCCTTTGTTTCTGTGTTCTGTGTGTTGCCAAGCAAGAGCGGATAACCTTATATTTTTGCCTACTATGTATGCACCCTACCATTTTCTAGTCAACATAACGGAAAAAACGCTCCAAGAAAGTGAAGACGAACTGAAAGATATCCTCTCGAGTGCAATCTTTCTAAAGCCCATTTCGTCGATCCGAAGCTGCAGTATTCTGCACTCGGTCGAGGATCTGAGCACCGATTCGACCTGCGTCTATAAGAACCGCGCCAGTGGATATGACTCAAAGCGGAACAGCATGCGCTACAAACAACAGCTGCAGCACCAACACCAGCAACACCACCGACAAACGGAAGCCCAAGGACGACAGCCGGCAGCGGAACCTACCGGTTCACAGACGACCTTGGGACTGACCGACAGTGGCATATGTGGTGAGGCTCCACTATTGGGACCACTTCTACTAGCACCAACGGAGCTGGAGAAATCAGTAACCAGTGCAACGGAATCAAACACCATCGGTGCCGTTACGGCGAAGGGAACGACAGCAGCGATACCGACGGTTATGAGCTCCAACAATATGTGCGCCATGGTACCGACGAAAGGACTGGCGCAGAACAACAACAGGGGTTTGAGCAAGAGCATGATCATACCGACGCCTGTAGGAGATTTGGATGAAATCTTCGATGAAGATCCCTACACGGCCTATAACGCTACGCTGTTGGAAAAGATTAGCCAGTAGGTGTCGATATTATAGCCGTTTCGGGGTTGCCATTGGTTACTACTTTCAAATGCATTACATTTTCACAGATATTTGGACATTACGCTCCTGCAGGACATCACGTTCATACTAATGTGCCTCTCGGTAGCTTTAATGTCGGTCGGATGTCCATACATGCTTTACTATCTACCAGCATACGTTATTTCTGCAGGTAAGTGCACGGAACGCTAGATTTGTGTGTGCGATGGAGGTGAGTTTGTACGGTAAAACTTTCCATTCCAGGCTACACCAAATCGGAGGCAGGATATTTGGTTGCTGTCAGTGCGGCCTTAGACTTGATAGGACGGCTAGCGTTAGGGTGGCTATCGGATTTGGATTTATTTGATCGAAAGAAGGCTTATATTGTCTGGTAAGTCACTGACACTGACATATCTGTCGGTGTCACTACTTGTTGAGAAAACAATTGCACTCCTTTCTCGTTTGCCTTGTTGCAGCATTCTAGGGGCTGGAACTGCCGTTTTGACCATACCTTCTAGTAGTAATGCCTGGTTCGTCATTGTGATTAGTGCTGGCTGCTACGGATTGTGTCTGGGCAGCTGGTACCTACTGGTTCCGGTACTACTGGCCGATCTGTTTGGAACGGAACGGATTAGCTCCAGCTATGGCTTGGTTCGGATGTTCCAAAGTATTGGTGCAATCTCGGTGCCACCACTAGCAGGTTTTTAACCGACGGAAACTAGAATTATCGATTCCGTCGCCATCCAACGCCAGCCCGGGTTGGTGCAGGGCACACTTCCCATCGTTACTAACATATTTCTTGCACTATCTTCTTTTTTCTTGCTTTCTTTCTCTTTCTCTCTCTTTCTCTCTCTCTTCTCTTTCCCGATCTTCGATCGTCTTTCCTCTTCGCTCCGCTCGTTCGATCGTTCACGTTCACTCGTTCGCCTACGTCGATACCAAATGTCCATCATCCAAATGCTTAACTATTTCACCTTCAATATCTTCACAACATACCAAAACTCAATAACACTGCTATACAGGTTTGCTGCGGGATCTGTCTGGTGGGTATGAGATCTGCTTCTACTGCATGGGGGTTTGTATGGTAATGGGAAGTGTACCATTGGTCGCCATTATCCTACGGGACACGATCGCACTGAAGGACAAGCGACTGCAACTGAACCAGGCTGCTTGAAGCGAAGGGAGGAACGCCACTACGTATCGAGCGTATGAAGAACGGAATGGATTTAGCGACTGAATATCTGCTGGCGACCTGCAGAAATAAACTAGCGTAAACGGAATACAACATAACGATTCTAGAACATAAGCAATTTGAACCAAAACAAAACCAACACAGAAAAGAAGAACAATAAAGGAATAAAAGAAGTAAACATTTTACATTCCATGTAAACATGTAAAATATGAAGCGTTCTATTCATCGTGGAGATATGATAACGTGTATCAACTACATCAACTACATAACTAACAATCAAATGGTATCACTAAAGAAAACATTGACTATGCCCTACTATTTGGTATCAGACGTTATACAAAAAGTATTATACATTGCTCGTCTTGATTACACAACACATTTATACTAGAAAGCCGATGTTAAAGCAAATAAAACTATATTCCCTCAGGTTAATTGAAGTGCTGATAAAATCATACAAATCAATTTGCACTGTGGCTTCTTTGTAGGACGGTGGTTTAGACGTATAACAGATCGTGTGTGGAATTTGACGTTTGTTGGATCGTGATACCGATCGCGCAGTGCACAGCCTAAGCAGAATGTAAATATTTTGGTTGATACCAAACATAAAATGTAAACAATCTTTAAAATCGATTTTACCGTATCACGCGCGCGAATTATAGAAAGAAAATGAAATTTTCCTGTGTTATTTGCTCAGCAGAGTCTGTTCAATCTAAATTTCGGAACATAACCGATGTGTCCACTATCTTGTTTAACCTTACATCATTGGAGGTATGTGTGCAATATTTCTGAAAACGGTATCGTTATCATTAATCCAAATATTTGTGTTCAGCTTCCGAAAGTTAACAATTATCAATCACTAACTATATGTGATGCATGTTATCAACAACTGCAAGCATATGATGGATTTCGTACTCAATGTTTGGCAGCTTACGCAAAACTAACAGAGGTAACAAACATAATTGCTGTAGCAAATTTGGACGCTTAGTACACTAGCTATGTTTTTGTTACAGGACCTGGAAGACGCGCAAACAAGTTTGCCCTCAGATTCATGTAAGGAAATGTCCGAAAGCGAAATCAAACCAACGATAAATAATTATATTTGCAACAGTGAATCCTTACTTGAAATTGTTCCCATGGAACCTACTTTTGTCAAAGTAGAAACATGCGAAGTTTTAGACAATGATGAGGAACATTCTGATAATAGTGAACCAGTTGCTGGAACTGAATCCACAAATAGCGTCAAACCAAAGCAATCAGGAATCAAATCGAAACTGTTAAGCTGCCAATTATGTGAACAAAAGTTTCGTAGCCAGATCCGGTACAATGGTCATTTGCGGGAGCACCAGGGATTGAAACCAGCATTGTGCAGTATTTGTGGAAAAGATTTTGCGGAATGGAACCGGCTTAAACAACACATGGCCAACAAACACCCGGCACCCGATCAGGAAGCGTTCTCGTGCGATTACGAGGGCTGCAGCTACTCGTATAAAACAAAAAAAGGGCTGACCGCACATCGCAAAACGCATAGTCCAAATTTTACCCGTCCTGTGCCAAAAAAATGTGTTTGCGAAACGTGCGGGAAAACTTTCTCCTCCAGTGGAACATTAAAGGTAAACTGTTGAATTATATTTTTGAAAAGGGTAATGTGACGATGATTCTACTGTTTGCAGAAACATTCCTACATTCACACCGGTATATTGCCGTTCCACTGTACGATATGCGATAAGAAGCATCCCACAGCGCACAAGTTGAAGGTGCACATGATGCGTCATCAAGGAATCAAGAACTACGAATGTTCAATATGTGGACTTAAGAAAATAACCTCCGATGAACTTAAAGCGCACATGAACAATCATACTAAGGCCAAAGTGTACGTCTGCGAACATTGCGGACAAATATTCGCGAGCTCAGGTGCGCACACTGCAAAAGCAAAAAACAATCACAACCGATAGCTACTGGATGCGAGAAGGTAACGATGTTTTTTTTTTTTCTTTCACAGGTAACATGAGCAGACACGTCAACATAGTACATCGCGGCGTGAAAGAATTTAAGTGCCCTCATTGCGAGCGATGCTTCGGAAAGTCGGAAACCCTGAAACACCACATCATGCGGCATACAGGCGAAAAACCACATGAATGTACTATATGCTCGAAGCGGTTTATACAGCATGTCGC
Source organism: Anopheles farauti No. 4 (assembly GCA_000956215.1). NCBI lineage: Eukaryota > Metazoa > Arthropoda > Insecta > Diptera > Culicidae > Anopheles > Anopheles farauti No. 4. The sequence goes on along the minus strand of JXWZ01005969.1, from coordinate 6,427 downwards.
TCTACAAACCCACATGAAAACACACGTAACGTGCAAAGATGGACCTAACAGGTTAAAGCGTACGAACAAGAAGGAGACTGAAAGCAAATAGTGCAATACATAAAATATAGTAAACTAATAAATCTATTGTTAAAAATAATTCTTCAACACTATGTTTTTGTCATACTGCAGTGTGAATACATTACCAATTTCGGAAAATTCGGAACCTCCTTCTATTTGCCAGTTCAGCTGTTAGCTTAGTTATTATACCGATCATGATACTCAACCAAATGAATCCTACGTGAAGAAACTGACGGGAAGCACATTATGGAGCCAATGAATTATGTTTTAGTAGGCGTATTTTTAGCCAGGCGTTTGTGAAAGAAACACGAAGGAAATATTGTGCAAAAATGTGTATGTTATATGTCATTGTAGATTGGCCCAACAGTCCGATCTGAACCATCTTCCCTCAACAGGATGAGTCTAGCTGGATTCGATCCTGTAAAGCCTGTAAAGCACGAAATATTTGCACACTCAACGATTAACTAATGGCACATCAATTAACGGCATCGATCTTTATCACTGTTAATGAGCGAATAAATTTGACCACCTTTAGGTCGTTTTTATTGAAACACATACAGAAACATACATTCTATGCATCTCGGTGTGTACACAATTTTGTGATTGCTTTGTAGTTTTTTCAAGAATCACTACAACATTTTACTCAACACACTAGCCGCGTCTTGGCGGTTGGTAAGAGAAATAGAGAGAGAGCGAGAGCGAGAGAAAAAAAGTTGCATTCTAGCATCCTAATAAACATCGACACCTACTCGAACATCTAGATAAACGATGGACATGTTTTGTGGGTAAACCATTTGGTTTAAATGCAGAGAGCTTGTCTGACTGCGATGGATCGCGCACTACTTGGTACCCCCGCCGTCACTCTGGATGATGATTTTGTTTTTCTCGCGCGTCACCTTCGTGAGCGAGGGCCGTGAGGCACCTTGTAGTTGCTTGAGATTCTGCTGCGGTATGTCGGACTGAAAGATTTTGCGCTTGTCGCTACCATGGTAACGCGAGAGGACTTGAAGCTTCGAGAACAGCTTGCTTTTCGGTCGATGTTCTTTCTCGGTGATTGCAATCAGCGGTGGCTGCGCTGCTGTTCCACTGCTGCTGGCACCGCCTGCGCTGCGGTGATGTAGCACCGGTGCGAATGCCGTCGCACCCGGACTAAGAACGGCCGGCGGACCGGCTGCACCGATGGGTAGCGTTGCTGTCGCTTTGTAGTGCGCCAGCTGCTTAGTGGAGGAGTGTGTGTGACCGGTGAGCAACTGTGGTTCACTACCACTACCACCACCACCGTCCGATTCGTACTGTACGTGATGGTAGCGTGTCGAACCGGACCCGAGCACAAACTCCGTGTGGTGATGGTGGTACGGTGGTAGCGCGTTATCCGGAATCGTACTAGAAATCGAAGCGGACGTGTCTGCCGCAAAGTGGCGTAACATAAGGTTCAGCTTCGTTTCGTGCTGCTTTTGGAGTGCCACAATCGAGCGTTCCTTCTCGAGGCGCGTCTGGCGGATTGTGTTTGTGAGGATCTTCTCCTGCCACTCCCACGCGTCCTTTTCGCGTTCGAGCGCGATGAACTGCAGCTCCAGCTTTCGGCTCGCCTCCTTTAGATCCACCACCTTCTGGAAGTATTTGTACAGCAGCGTGCGCATTTCATCGAGCGACAGTTTGTTTAACCGCGCCATCAGCATCTGCTCGCCCTTCTCACGCTGCAAACTTTCGTCCGTATCGATGCTGCGGCGTCCACAGATCAGCTCGTTCTTCATTTCGATAGCCGCATCGATCGCTTCGATTGCTTCGTCGCACTCGACCAGTTTGCGTTCCTCGTCGAACGATGGCATTTTGTCCTCGCGTATCTTCCGATCCAGATGGCAACGTTGCTCGACCAGATGGTCACGGGTACGGCGCAAGTTGCGTATCTCGCACCGAAGCGACTCCTTTTCGGCACTCTTCTTATTGACGTACTTTTTCAGATTGCTTGATTTTTCCTTCAGCACGTGCTCGATGTGCGAGATACGCTCGTTCATGTTGCGAATTTTACTCTTGCTTTCGCTCAGCTCGTGCAGCTGACCACCGTTGCTGGCGTTGTGGTTGGCCCGAGCGGCACGGGACTCTTTCTGCAGCGTTTCCAACTCCTTTTCCAGGGACTCCTTCCGATCGAGCTCCTTCTTCAGCATGCGCTGCATTACGTCCAGCTGTTTCTGCGAGTCCTTGATCGATTGCTGGAGCTTTTTCCGCTTATGCCCAGACTCGCCGGCGATGAAGCCGATCGATTCGAGATCTTTCAGGCGCTGCTCGAGTTGTGATGTTTGACTCTTGAGGCGATTGATTTCCTCCTTGTTCGTCCCGTTTACCACCGCCTTGCGCAGCTGCTTCTTGGCTTTTTCATATTCCGCCTCGAGTTTGTGTTTTTTCTTGCTGAACCGAGATTTGGCTACGGAGCGCGTTTCACTGTTCTCGATCAGGTCCGTCACATACTTCTGCTTCAGTGCGATCGTGCGACGGATTTCTTCGATTTGGGCGTGCAGCGACTCGATGCTGGTCTGACAAATGCGCAGATTACTGCCAACCGTGTCCAGCTTCTTGTCGAGAACAGTTGGGGCAACCGGCAGCGAATCACTTTTCAGTGGCAACATTAGCGTTAGCTCGGTGCTGCTAACCGTTTCACTATCGAATATCGATTTTCTTCGTGCAGGATTGTGGAAATTATGTTCGCGTCCGTCCACCGCGTTGGTCTCTTTACGCTCGTGATCCTCCACCTCAGGTCCTATGCTGGGAGGATGTGTTTGAAAGAAATCTTGATACTTTTCCATTATGAGATGGTTCGTTTTCGTCTGAAACGTTTTAATATAGCTCTGAATACGGTCGCTGACGTCGGTCAGGTGCGTGCAAATGTCGGAATCACTCTCATTGTCCGAAGCATACGGTTCCTTGCTGCTGGCGTGCTGCAATGCGTTGTCCTCCTCGTCAATCTCCTCGATCGGTCCGAGACAAGCACGAGCCGACACCTGTCCCGTCGGAAGGCTAATGTCAGTCGAGCTGAAGCAATCGTCGCATTCCGCTTTCAGATACAGCCACTCCTCGATTTGATTTCGCTCCGTTTGGTTCAGCTCACACGTGCTGAATAGTTTGGTGAACAAACATTCGGCATTCTTGAGCAGTTTTGCCCATTGCTGCGAGGCAAAGTAAAGCCCGTCGAGATTGGTGTTCGTACCGGCGAGCGGATCGTGGTCGGTCAGCTGTACGATCGGCACATTGTTGTCGGAGAACGTGTTCATCACAACGTGATTGACGATTTCTTCGGCCCGCTCACCAAATTCGAGATCACGCGCGGTACTTTCCGATTCCAGACCGGTCGAAGCGACACACACTAGCAGCAGCGTTTGCGCTCGGCCACCGAAAGAATCCTTCAGGAAAGCCGTAAGTACAGAGTCGTTATACTGCTCGTTGCGCCTCACGACGATATCTTCCAGCTTGCGCAAACCGGTATCGATCGGTAGCAGCTCGCTCCCTACCATCTCCCGTACGGAACCACGCAGGTCGCAAAAGCTGATCGTAGACTGGCGGTGCTGGTTCAAACCACCCACGGACGTCCACTGTTGCTCAAGTATTAAGCTAAGAATACTATGGTTTTCCCCGTTCCGTCGGTGTAATCCTAGCCCGAGCAGTGCGTACGTATCCTCCACCGAGAAACACTGCACCATCGCAGCATTTTCCAGTACATCGATCACGTCACCGTTGGCCGCGATTTCACTCCATGCAATACTGATCGAAAACATTCGCTCTGGGTGCGCATTCAGGCGGCAGAATAGATCGCGCACAAAACACAACACAATCCCTTCGTCTTCGGCGGTCCCGGCACAGTTCGGTGCACCGTATAGGGTGAAGGTCTTGCCCGTTCCCTTCGCTCCGTACGTAACGATGGAGAAGTCATAACCTTCCAGCACCGATTCCATAAGACCGGCGACGGATTCAAAATACACCTCCTGATTGGTGATCGGTGAGCGGAACACGCTGGAAAAGCGAAATGTGCGCCCTCCGGCGCTTTTGAGCTGGTTATCATCATCCTCTGGTCGGTCACTTTCGGGGTAGTTGCACGCTCTATTATCCGCTGCGTCGTGTGCTGCTGGTGCCAAGCGCACCACAACCTTAAGCGGTATGTTCATACTTCACCGCCATAAAATCAAGGAAACGCATTAGTTGATTAATTCTGCACGGTCAAATATCTCAATTACCTTATGTGGCATCAGGGAAGCTGATGTGCGTTGTAGGTGGTCTTAGTTGATGTTTATTTTTTCTCTCGATTCTTGTTTTTTCCCTTGACAGCTGGTATAAAATTGGGCCCGAATCTGACGGGATCGAGTAGTATTGTGTTCCAAATCTGGCCGAGTCGAGGGGGTTCCAGCAGTTTGTGTATACCAGTTGACAAATGTGCTTGATATTGATTACAACAAATGTAAATTGAAGTTGTGTTTTTAGAATGTTCTGCAATACGTTTTAAGATGCATGATAGCTGCTCACTTACCAGATAATTAATAAGCTAATATCTGCTCGAATACTAGATAAGCTAAATAAGCTTCAAATCTGCTCGAAACAAGTAACTGTCGCAAAATGTCTTTTGTTGCTACGGTTCGGGGTTGAAGTCAGCTTGATCTCTACAAGGTGCTTATATTTATTATGTATAAGCGGTTTATAGCAGCGGTATTGTCTCAGGCACCATTTCGGTATTGTTATGTCAAGTTTAGTTTTCAAAGGTTTATATATAGGGTAGTATGTATATAACTAGCAAGAATTGTGATAAAAAATATCATTTTACTATCAATATACATTATAACGTAGTCAAAACATGTTTCTAAATCACACTTTCTTAAAACTTCAATTCATAGTCAACATCCACTATTGGTATTGATATGTCATGTCGAGAAATGTCAAATTTGTGTGAAGAATGTTATCTGGGTCCTGTAACTATCTTGTCTGTATGCCAAAGAAAAAAGAAAAAAAAGTCATTCATAACAAACCTAGTCACAAAACAGAATAGTGTTTGTTTCGTGTCCGGGGAAAAAAGTTGGTGAATATCAACTGGGGTTTGGTCGTTGTCGTTGTTTGGGAAAAAGTGTGGATTTTGGGTGTATATCGTATCGCAATCACAAAGCCACTGGTAAGTTACCAGAAACGCTATAGAATTTTCGCAACCAATCCCGACAGGGACCGACACGGACACATCCTTTTTTCACTGGATCTGTGCTTCCTTTCCGTCTCCGTTTGGTGTTGCGATGATGGCGTGAGTGAAAAAAGTGCTTTTGTTCACTTTATTGCACACATTCGGCAGTGGAAAATGATACATTTAGCCAGTGAAAATCGCAAACATATCCTTTTGGACACGTTTTCCCGTCCTGTGTGTCCTGTCAACTTCAACTAATCGATTTTACTTTCCATGCGTCACACCTCACCCCCTGTTTTCTTGTGGTACGAACGTGTGGCAGGCGTATCCTTCGTCTAGAGCGGCGGTGTGCGAGGAGCTACCTATCCTTTCCTGGAGCCAGGGAGCTCCAGAGAATTAAAACCAAAAAGTGTTGTGCGATTTTTGCTGCGGTTTTATCGTGCAACAGTGGTGTGCTGCGTGTGAGACGGACTTGATTTTTCTTACGCGTGAGATAAATTTCGCTCAGTGCTCGGAAACCAAGTGAACCGCAAGCGGTCCGTGAAGATGGTGAGGCTGGTTCGCGAGACATCGCGTACCGCGGCAATCGCAACCGCGTTGCTCTGCTTATTAAGTGGCTTCAATTGTCTCAATGGTGAGTAACGTTTCGCAGTAGGCTGTACTCGCGCACTGATTGAATTTGTGACCCGTCCAAGAGAATGCCAAGGGTTTCTAAATTGGCGTTGAGGCAAGCGTTGGCGCGGGGCGTGAATCGAATCCGTGTCTAATCCTACCCTTTTCCTCCACACACAGGAGTGCTGGGCGCAGGAAAGGTGGACGACTCGAAGGGACCGGTCTTCCTGAAGGAACCGACCAATCGCATCGATTTTTCCAACTCGACCGGCGCTGTGGTTGAATGTAGTGCGACCGGCAATCCGCCACCGGAAATGATCTGGATCCGCAGCGATGGCACAGCCGTTGGTGATGTACCCGGATTGCGGCAGATTTTACCGAACGGAAACCTGGTGTTCCCACCGTTCCGCGCCGAGGACTACCGGCAGGAGGTGCATGCCCAGGTGTACGCCTGCATGGCCAAGAACCAGTTCGGATCGGTTATTTCACGTGATGTCAACGTCCGTGCCGGTAAGTTTTGGGCGACTTTCAACGTCTCCCACTTTATGATGTGCAAAATGCGGGCGAAGTACGAAACATCTGCCACCGATGGTGGTGGTGGTGGTG
>JXWZ01005968.1:0-13352 GCA_000956215.1 Anopheles farauti No. 4 | reverse complement strand
AAAAAAGATATTACAGCACACGCCATACAATCTTTACTTCGGATGCAAATAGACATCATACCTAGACATACCTTCTTTTGTTGGAAACGATGCATGATGTATCTACACTCATAAGACGCACTCGCATTACACTAGCCGAAGAAAACCAGCTTTTGCAAGTGACAACTACCGTTTGAAGTAAAGCGAGAATGATGCAAATCCGAGATATTGCTAATGCTTCCTAATTAACAGCAACACAGTTCGCCAAAACCTTGCGCAATCAGGCGATCCGAGGGCGACGCAGGCGTAAGTTCGTAACCTCTTGCTCGCCGACAAAACCTCGCACTGAACCGCCGTCTGAATCGATCGGCGGAAGAACGGTGTGGCGAATAACCTGTCGTCACCTGTTTCACAGCAAAAACGATTGAGTAATGAAATGTAATACTTCCTATGCCATCGAAGCGGTCGCCAGCCGACCGCACATTGCAATTAATCATTATCGCAGGATGGCAAGAGTGAGTCGATCGGGAACGGGTACGGATGGACCACCGGACGACTCCCCGCCGGGTGTGTATGGTTAAATGCCAACTCAACCGCGACGAGCGTGTAAAAGGCCACGGTGACGGTGTGCGCAGCCGGGCCAAGCAGTGAAGGGTAACAACAACAAGGTGCCACAAGACGATGCGATCGCTCAATTGGCGCATGATTTAAATATCAAATGCCGCGGTTGCGACGACGGTTGGTGGTATTTTCTTCCTTTCTCCGTTCCGTACGATCTGAGCAAGTTTTCGCCGGCAATCTCGCGGCAATCTCCCCCGGTTTATACGCCGCCTAGCGTTCTACGTATTTTGCGTCACTTTCGGTGTGACCCAACTCCGAATTCTGCGAGTCCAATCGCGTGGCGAAACCGGTGTCGCTGAGATGCAAAAGCTGGCCTCCGCGGTGGGGTAGGCCTCCAAAAGTGACGACTGTACCGTTAGTGGTTTTTTTTTCTTCCATCAATTTTGTTTGTCCACCAGCCTCGCCTTCTCGTTGAGCGGCGTAGAACGCACAGAACTGGAACGGTTTCGATGCGATCGGATTTCGGCCCAAGCAATGCCAAGCGAAACAGGTTTGCCGGATGTTCCCGAAGCAGTTGAACGATACGTGGCTGGCCCAGAAGTGGCACGTTTATGACAGGAAAGCGCACAGATTGGGTTCATTAACTAATTCGTGGGCTGTTGCTTTAATTATGATATCAGCAGCACGCCGCCCGTTCTGAGCCCACGACGATCAGGTGCGGGATAGAATGCAGCAGAAGCGGCACCATTCGTCAAACAGTTGAGCTAGAGAAAGGGGTGCCTTCCAACTACCTGTCGAGGTCACGGTTAAGTCTTTATGGCCGGTTTTCAACGGCGTGAAGATGACTACCATTGCTCGTACGAGGCAAAGGAAAGGAAAGGCTGTGCGGTCGTAAAAGAGCCAGTCAAAGTCCGTTCAACTTGATCACCCAACGCACAAGACCGGGCGTTAGATCGGGATCGTCTTAAACGTCACGACGGGTGACACTCATTAGCGGTCGAATAAAACCCTAGCTGCGTGTAAATGAATGCCGAACGGTCGGCGTTCTGAGACGAGACGAGATGAGAGATTGTTCTAACGGGGCCCCCAGGTCCAGATATTTGGAGGACGGCGTGTGAAGGCATGCGCCTTTGTCAAATTAATCGTAATAATTAAGGCGCACGGCGCAGCCGCTGCGCTTATGAGCAGAAGCGGAAACTTGTTTATTGGGTGGAATATTTACGCTGCCGCGTCTTAATCAGTCGCGCTGGAGATGGAGTAGTGATCCGAGATTTTGAAAGTAAGGTGTTCTCAAATGAAGTTTGAGGTACGATCACGGACGATCACGGCAGCTCATGGCACGCTCGGTTAGCAGCCGCGAGTGCAGATTAATTAGATCCGGCGCTGTCTCCGACTGATCGTCGGTCGTCTGACGGCGCTAATCTCTCAATTACTTCATGACCCACAAACATCTGTACCGCTCGTGTCGGAACAAATGCAACTTCGCCGCACGTTTCGTAATGATGTTCTGAGGCTTGGGAAACGGTGTCCGTACTTAGGCTTTAGCTAATAGGGTGGGGGAGGGGGGGGGGATAAGGTTTTTTTTGTTCGTTTTCACCCCCCCCCTCAGCCCGTTCGACTTTGTGCATTCGGAAAGAACAGCGGCGGAAGGTTTCCCAATGGAGGAAGATTAGAAGTAGGCAGCCGTGTTGGAACATCCAACGACTTTCCAAGTGGGCTGAAATCGTTTCCGAACGATGAGCTCAAGCCGATTTTGTGTGGCAGGCACCTGTTGCTGCTGCTGCCTAGCCGGGATCAGCGGGCGGCTTGAAGCTGACGCGTCAGTATTACTACTGGGACCGGAACACTTCAAACCAATTCCTCCCGAAAAAAAAAAAACCACGCGCACGCGGAAAACAAAAGACCCACCGACGGCGAGTTAACGACCGGTAATTGCGTTTGGCTTTTGTCAGAGCTTTCCTTCCAGCTTTAACGAGCGTGATGAGCGAGAGACAGCGAGGTTCTGGAGATCACTCCCTCGAGGAGCGATGTGTGCGTTGCGTTGGAGAAGACTGTTTTTATTTACCTACAATACAAGTAGTATGGTTTTTATTCCGTTTCTTACGATTCGCACCCTGTGCTGATAGCCTCGTTCTTCGTTGTTTGCGTTGCTGTTGAAGCACGGGCAAACATGCCCAATTGTTGAATGCGAATTTGGTAGGTGTGTGGGGTTGGTGTTTCAGTTATCAAAATATGTGCTGAATGATGAGAATACTGCGTCACTGACATGGTTAAACATCTCGTTTTAGGGGGTCAAGTGATTTCAAGCTCCAAGACCAAAAGCGAACCTTGATCTTTGCATTGCTGGAAAGCATTTTGGAGCATCGCTTTCGCTGGACTGTTTGGTATCATTCTTGTGACATGTACATCCAATCAAGACAGTTTTTACCCATTTCTGGAAGGTGCAACTCTTCCAATCGCTTTATTTATCAGATTACATATATAGCAGGAATTATTTAGATACGCACGAATTCGAGTAACTTCAACCAGGCGCACCGAAAACGTAACAGAAGAACTTCCTCTGGAATAGCTCCAAAATGAAAACTCAGCCATCTTTCCGAACGTATTCCATCGACCGTCCATGACTGCTTTTATCCAAAAATTTTCTTAATCGTAGAACCGGCCACACCGTGTATATCCTTCACCAGGTCCACCTTCGCCTGCATCACATTTTTGATGCCGGAAGTGATTGAATGATCCCGGTTTTCGTTGCTGTCCTCGCTCGAACCACTTTCCCCCGAGCCGTGCTTCCGACGGTGCGGCCTCTGCGTGCCAGTACCCTCGTGCGGTCCGTGATTGTGGCGATGATGCTTTCGTCGGCAGCCTTTAGAGTGGTTCTTGGGGGGCGCTGCCAGGAGCAGGGTGTCGTTATCGGTAGGGGATCCACCGGCCAGGGCAGTTCGCACCCGTTCCACGATCCACTCGAGGTAGTGGAGCACGTTGGCCAGCCCAACGTAGCCGTAAGGGTCGCAACGCTTGCGGTAGACGTTGATCTTACCGATGACGCCGGTCAGCGTCCAGATGCCCTGCTGCGATTCCTCATAGAAGCCGCCACCTTCATCGCCCCGGCAGGCGTTCGTTCCTGTTCGGGAAAGATTGACAGCGTGTTACGTTTACGGGCGAGGGAAAACTCCACCAGATCCGGCACAACTCACCGTTGCCATGCCCGGCACAGAACATACTGTGCGCTTCGTGCTTGTCGAAGATGCGATAGATCACACACAGTCCGCTGTCGACGATTGGCATGAGGGTGGCCTGCAGGAAGGCGGACGGATTACCGTCGGGATCGGTTTGACCGTAGCCAGCAATCACCCCGGTGCCACCGATTCGGAACTCTCCGTTCGAGTCCGCCGTTTCGTTCGCTGCTCCTGACGGCAGACAGATCGGTTGGATGTAGTCATCGTACTGGACATCCACCTCTAACTTCAGCAGTGCCATCGTACTATCGCCACTGGTTTCCACCTCGAGCACGCGCACTTCCCGCCCCGTCAGCGAACTTTCCCACAGCTGATGCTGACCGAGCTGGACGATAAACGGCCGCTTCTTGTGGTGCCAATCACTAACGCAGCTGGCCGTCGTCAAGATGTACCGCTGGCTGACGAGCGTACCGCCGCAGCGGTAGTCGCGCGAACGCTTCGACAAAGCGAAAACGGCCGCATGCCAGGGCCATTCGCCGGCCATACTGCGCACACCGTTCACGATCAGCGGCATCTTGGTGATCTTGCGCTTGCCACAATCGGTCGGCATTTCCGGCTGCGGTCCCGGTGGATCCCGGTCCTTAACGTCGGGCTGTATCAGCTTCTCGTTCGTCGACTGCCACTGCCACGTCCCGTTCACGACGCTACCGATCCAACCGCGGTAGTAGCGTAGCTTCACGAACGCCGCGTACTGCTCCGTGTCGCACACGGCCATCTCCGTGTCGCGAAGGGCCGTGAACGACACGATACCCTGCAGTTCCCAGCGTCCGTTTCGGTATGTCACGAAACCACCGCCGGAGTCACCGTTGCAAACGTTCGTCCCGTTGGCGTACCCAGCGCAGAACATGCCGTCGTGGAGCGTGTTGGAAAACACCTCCGGATTGCTCGCCAGGCAGCGGGTGTAGTTGACGATCGGTGCCTCGGTCATGCGCAGGGCGGCCGACACCTCGTCGAACTCGGTGTAACCCCAACCGGCGATCTTACCCATCTGCCGGTAGAACGAAGCCGGCTCATCCTCCTCCGTGTCCAGGCACACCGGGAGCACCCGATCGTTGAAGTGCACGGCACGTTCCGTCTCCAGCACGGCCAGATCGTGACGGTACGTTCCAGTCCGGAACTGTGGATGCACGTAGACGTGCTTCACGCCCAGCTCCTGGGTGCATCCCGGCACGACAACGCCCAGCTCGTGGTATCCCAACTGCAGCATAAAGTTCTCCGCACCCAGCGTGTAGCCATTGTTCGCGTTCACCACACAGTGGGCCGCCGTCAGCAGGAACCGATTGCTGATCAGCGATCCACCGCAGCTGTACACCGGGATGCGGTACTCGATCTGATATATCGCCACGTGCCACGGGAACTCCCCACGGATCGCTTCCGCGGGATGTTTCGGCAGGGCGGACGGTTGCAACACCGGCAAACCACACTGGACCGTGGGGTCGTACGTACGTTCGCAGCGTGCGGATCCTTCCACCGCCGACAGCAAACTTCCAAAAGCCAAGCAACTAGCCGCCAACACCAGCGGCCACCAGCGAACTGACCGTGTCACACTCATCTTCCCGACTGATAGCGGCCGGGTCCGATTGCGCACCAGGAAGGTGATAAACTTGCCTTCCCCCCGGGGGCAATATTTGTCATTTGCGTTGATTTCGGTGAGTTATTGCTCGCGCGACGGCTGCTTGATTGGGGCGAGCAAGCGAGCGTGTTTGCTATCAGCCACCACCTCAAGTGGATGAGGTCAGCGCGCGTATTTGCGGTTCGCGTCGCGATTTGCATTCCGACTGAGATTTGCTTCGTAATTGACACGTTTTGATTGGCGACGCACCGGGCGAAGGGTACTTCCGTTCAAGTTCTCTCGAAAAAAGTGAAGTTTCAATCTGATCATCGTGAGTCGGTATTCGGCGGGGAAAAACATCTCGGGCACAACTGTGTGTACTATGCGACAGCAGAGTTGTGAGTGTATTTATTGTTTTTAAAATACTGTCCGAGGTGCGTGGATTGTTTATGTTGAGATTCGTTCGTGGAAAATGTGTATCCTCAACTGGAATGTGCTTTGTACAAAGGACGTACTATTCAACTAAGCAAAATAAATTCAATATCATTATAATTACTTACTGATGGAGCGATTAGACATTCAATCTTAAATGACTTGCCAACTGGTTTTGTTTAGACTGATGGCTTTAATTGATGATGATGATCTTTGCGAAAATTGTAATTATCAATTATTGATAACAATTCGCAACCATACATAGTTTCAACATTTATCGTTTTTTATTGTACGATCGTTTTTTGCTCATTCCTTGTTTTAATGTTTTATTATTTTTAATTGTGAATGCCTTGTTTTTCGAACAATTACATTTTTGTGTATTTTTTGTGATGTAAAAAATTACCATTTTCTTATTGATTTTTGCACAAATAACATATTTTTTATTATTAATTATGCAAGTTACCTGGCTATCAAAAGTAAACTTATCTATAAAAAAAATCATTCAGGATTTATTTAAACAATATTTACACTGATTTCGATAATCTTTTAATAAAAATAATCTATCGTTGAATTGAAAAATAGCTCACATTGCTGCAGATGTACTTCAACAACATGCTTCTTAATTCGAATTCGCGTGCAAAATAAACCATTGCCAAAAATATAATATTTTTGCCACTTAAGCATCGGACATGCTACCATAAGGAAGCTTCCAAACGACCTTGCAAAAATACCATGCTAACGGACATCAATAAAATGTATCAAAATATGGCCCTTATATGCTTACGAAGCGTGTCGCATGGCAAATTAATCACGCTTCCACCCACTCGGTGGTGCGTCAAATTTGGAAGTACAACACATTAATATTGCATTAGGTTTACACGCGGATGTGTCTGTTCGGATGTGACGTCCAAGAAGACACTATCAATTAACGCGTCAACTTGAACGTATAATCGGAAAAGCTTCATACTGGCGCATCGAAGGAAGGTTTTGTACGATTCTCACCGGATCGGTACGTGTGTTTTTATTGAACGCTTCCTGCTGGTTTGGAGTTTACCACCGTGTTTACGAGCCTGCGGCTTCTTTCTCATGCGTAACCATCGGTACGGCCAACCCACTATCACCTGCGACACCCCAACCCGGTGGCATATAACCTTCACGAATCCGGTTGACGGAAGCGATATCGGTGGTGATACCGGTGGCGACGATCGTTCTAGCGTGAACTTTCGGAGTCGAACCGTTTAATTTTGGTTTATCGAATGCGGAAGCCTTTCGCTTTCGCGCTTCAATAGACTCAGGGTCGGTGGTGTGTCGCAATGCTCCAGAAGGAAGCGTTTGCAAAATCTGTTTTTGAGGTTACGAGCGGTGGGTTTTGGAATAAAAACAAGCAAGAGCGATAAATAATTACCCGCCGGACGATCTCGGCTCGACGAACGAGCAATTGCATAAGTTGCGCTAAGTACAACAAACAAACTGGCGATGGTAAAGAAAAGTAAAACAAAAGACCTCCTCGCGGAGATGATTTTTGTTGTTGTTGAGTGTACCGGAAAATGCGAGCTCAGCAGCACGAATTGATTGTTGGTTGTGCCCGTGGCTGAGCGGGCCATCGGTTAGCCATCGCAGTAGGCTAAGAAAATAAGCGAGTCGCAAGACGCTCGGTGTATCATCACTCCATCACGACCGTGATCGATCCGTTCGGTTTGCTCAAATCAGGAGAAAAACAAACGCCCCGATGGTCGGCCGGTCGGTCGGTGTTATGTTGGCTTCCTTCTCACTGATTATCTCACACACATCGCCACACTCGGAACACACTAATGCGCTGTGATTTGTGTGCGATGCGACGCGACCCTAGGTGGAGGAAAAGCAATAAACCCTTAGCACGCGCGTACGATAACGACCCACCACCCCGGTGACCCAATTACGGGCAGGTTGGCAGGTTTTTGTGCGGGCACCAAATCCACCGCGGCTCGTAGGAGAAACTCACGCCGCCTGATGATCGCCCGTTGATTGCGCGCTTAGGTTCAAGCGGGAGAGTGGAGTGCTGTTCCTTCGCCTCCCGCAGGTTTTCTACTTCGTCTGCTGAACGTTGTTTGATCACCTCAAAAACACATGCTGACCCTCCCACGTGGGGTCGACGGTGGGCTGCCTCTTCCCAATGCCGCCATTGTACCCAACCGAAAATCCCCAAAAATGTGACTGCCCGCTAAAAGCCGTCGCAAGTCTCGCCCCGCACGAAATTGGGGCTTCAGAAAATTCGTGTGAGTGTGTGAAAAGCGTCGAATCGCGCGCGGATATCCCTTCGTTTCGTCTCGGCGGCAAACGAAAGCAAAAACAACAGTTTACGAGCCTGGGCTGCACCCGGGCGGAAAGGTGAGTAAGGGGTGGTTTTTATTTTAATTGAAAATAATCACCCGAACGCCCGACGACCGTCCAGCGTGTGGCATCATCGACCGGGAGTGAAACGATGAGCTTCGATGGGGGGTTTATTCCGAACCCAGTTCGAAGTCGATCGTCGAACGATCGTGAATGTGGAACTTTGGCTATTTTGTTAGCAGTTTTTTTTATTTTACAACTCTAGTATTCGATCCAGTTGTTTGGGTTGTGAGTTGTTTTAAACTATTTTTGAATACTTTTATGTAGTATATTTTTTATATATTGCAATTGTGTTTACGATTTTTTTTCGACTAGACGCTTAATGTCTGACGCAAAATCATAAGCTAAAACATTTCTTAGAAATATTTTTTTAAAGTTTGATTATTTTTTTTTATGACAGTGATCGAACAATTCCTCCTGAACTCATTTCAAAAGCCCATATTTGACAATTACCGATCGGAACTGCTTTCCGATCGGCTCCGGAATATACGCCGATATTTCACTTTGCACGTTCTCCGTACTTTCTAAGCGGAATTATAACCCGCTTGTGTAAAATTTTCACTCCATCCGATGGACCGGGTCAGGTCAGGGTTTGCTGTCGGCGGCAGCTGCCAGTGTTTTACTTTCCGTTCGACTTGGCGTAGGAGATCGGCGGTGGTCGGTGGTTCGGGTCGCCGTTCCCCTCGGGTACAAATTAAGCTCACAGCTTGAACCTCCCAGACCGGCCTTTAATCTGACGGCGATGAAAGACGCGGTGGTCGTGGCTCATCCCAACCCGTCGATCATTCCCATGGTGCGGGAGATGATCGGCAAGATCGCGCGGCTGTTGCTATCGAAAGTTTGGAAAGGGCCGAAACTTGTCACATTTTGGTTACCCAAGCGCGATATAATCTTCTCTGATAAGGTACCAACGATGGAATGGGGAAATGATGGGAAAGTGGTAGACAAAATACAATCGCAAGAAACTTCCCGAAACTCGCATCAACGACAAAAAAAAGCACACACACTTCTTTCCATCCGATGGTACACCTGAACGTTCCCCTGTGGGCACACACTTTTCGAGGCTTCGTAACGCGAGGGAAGGGGGGAGATCATTTTTGTGGGCCACACCGGAAAACACGTATCAGAAGTCGAAAAGAGGGCCAAACCCTAAAAGTCAGCAACCCAGGGCCACCAGCCAGATGCATTCCCGTGATTGCGGGAAGCGGCCCAGCAGCTTTCGGGACATCGCTCAGCGTGGGGTCGAGGTCGCCACTGGAGGTGTGTTTGTGTGCTAAGCAACATAACTGTGCTTTTCACCTTCTTTGCCGCCGCGGTGTTGGACGGATCGTAACCGATACTGTGAAGAGTTGTTGTTGGGACGACGACACCGACGAATGAGCCCGGGAGATGCGCACTTGTTTCGTTTCACGCGAATACGATCCGAAACCGACCCCCAAAGCGTAATCTGATCGTATGAATCTTCAACTGCTGGTGGCGTGTCGGTGAAGCGAATGGCTTACCGGATGGAAGTGCGAAGTTTTGAAGCGATTTATGGTTATTGTATTATAATTAGTGTGAATTATTTGCAACTAATTTAATGATTTAGGATAAAATCATACAGGAAATAAATTACAAATGTTACACGGATCAAACCGAATCCTAACTAGAAGATTTATTTCAATTTATATAGTTTAAAAAGGATGGAGAATCTAAAAATATATCATAAAAATGAAGACATCATTCTAGAAAAAGCTGTTTAGCAACTACTTTTTTTCATCAATTGGACAAAAACATTCTTTGACCCTTCTGTCCGTACAAAACGAGAGTCCATTCCAGAAAAATTAAACATCTCTTTGAGACCCTTCTATCAGTCAACTTAAAATAAGCTTCATATGCCTTACGAAGGATTCCAAGTATCTAGATGGGTCTGGCCGACGCTTCTTCTAGAAAAGACTTATTTTGTTTTGTAAAGTTCTACGGACGAAAATCCTCAAAATGTGTAATGTTAAAAAATGTTTATAAGTATTTTGAAAAGATTAGTTATTAGAAACATGATTATGACTTTTTATTATCATGATTAAAATAATAAGTTTATAATATTGTGATTAAAATATTGATAATTTTGACATTAAACTTCAAAGGCCATATTTTTATTGTTTTGTACCAAAGTTAAAAATTCAGCTTTAAATGTATCCCAGTAGACTGGTGCGTTGGTGCTCTGGCATCGCAAGTGTTTCAGCGAAAGCAGCGGACCAACCTATGCCGGCCTAGAAACACCATCCACCCCGTAGTAAGCGTTTCCCGACGGACACATACTCCCATATCAATCCAATTTAATCTCACTCTCCTTCGTTCCCGCTGGTTGGGAAAAATAGAAAAATGACACTGTCGAGCGCGCGTGTTGGTGTGCGCGTTCGGGTGAGCATCGCTTTCCGGCGGCACCGTCGCCCAAAGTCATCAGCAAAATATATGTGTGCCACGCGAGATGATGAAGCCAGGCCAGCAAAACAATGTTGAAAACAAAAAGATACTAAAAAAAACCGCGCCGAAGAGAAAGTATCCGCGGCCAGAACGGGGACGATCAGGGCATGAAAACATACACACACACTCACACGCAGCTAGTTCGCGGTGCAGGCAGGGCCACGTACACACATTCACCCAACATCCGATACGAATCTGTGTTGATAAATGTATGTGAACGCGAGAACAGCGAGGGAAGGCGGATATAGGTCAGTTGATCAATCGTAAGGAAGAGGAGGAAAAGTGCCACAACAGGGGCTAGTCGAGGGACACCAGGGACGGGCACCATATCGGGCCGTACGCTTTGGCGCAGCTTCGGCGGAAAGTCAGGA
Source organism: Anopheles farauti No. 4 (assembly GCA_000956215.1). Classification (NCBI taxonomy): domain Eukaryota; kingdom Metazoa; phylum Arthropoda; class Insecta; order Diptera; family Culicidae; genus Anopheles; species Anopheles farauti No. 4. The sequence goes on along the minus strand of JXWZ01005968.1, from coordinate 2,388 downwards.
AATCCGACCGGTATGCATCGCGGGCTCGCTCGAAAGGGGACACACGGCAAAGGTTCGATGAAGTAACACAATGATTACGTGGAAAGAATCGCTCCTTTTGCGCCTTTTTTGCGGGTGGATGGCTGAGGGGAAAATGTGCCATCCGGTAGTGACCAGCAGACGAGGTGGCAAGAGCGTGTGTGTGTGTGTGTATAATATATTTGAAACCTTTCCATGTAGTATCGACGCACGTATGGATACAAAAAAAAAACAGACAATAAGAATCATCGATCGCGTTTTCCCTCTCGCGTCGTGTCAACCGATACGGGAATTCAATAGGAAAAGCTCTTACACGGGGTAGTGTAAGAGAAAATGAATTCAAATCCCTTGTCGGGCAGGAGCAGAGGCAGCAACCCTGAAAAAGAAATCAGTCAACCCGTCCGGAGGGTTCGTCGCTTGTTTTTACCGCGACCCGATGTAGTCTTTTGTTTCAAAGGGCTGTTTTTCTCGCCGTTTAGCTGCCAATGTTGCATTTGCCGGGGCGAAACGGAGTGAAAAGAGTGCTGGCCTTCAGAGAGTGACACTGTTCCCGGTTTATTTATAACTAATTGCATTTTAAAAGCGTTTCCCCCGTCCGGCTGGCCACCCGGGCTGGCTGAGGCCAGCATCATCACTGGCGGTTTCTGGGTCGTGCTCAGACGACACCGGACGGTCAGACGGTCGGAATGCGTTTGATGTGCGTTCCGGCATAGTAGGGCAGTAGGTGCATTTCATGCGCGAAACGATAAACGCCATTAAGCGGCGATAGTAGCAGGTAGCAAGGGGTAAACTCTTCTAAGATAAATAGTTTTGATCAGTTCATTAGAGGGAAATATGTGTTGTTTTTTTGTTTTTTAGACCAGTTGGTTTGAGACGGCCTGCAGGGAATATACTTGAACCGCGAGTTCGGCTTACTCAACCACTGCAATCTAAAGAGTGCGCTGTTTTTTTTTTGGATCGATTGGAAATACCAAATCACGACACGACGACGGCGCGAAGGTAAAGTCACTTGCGCCTGCCTGCACATCGTATTCCTGCGCTCAGCAGCGAGTTTCGTTCGCGCACGACATTCACTTTTTCCCAGCTTCAATCACGTGCCTCATGGTTTTCTGTGTTTTATGTTATGTGTTCTTTTTTTGGTTTATATTTTTTCCTCCTTCACATGCCGCCACCATTTGCTAAATGGCCCGGAATGGTTGTGGGCGCCCTGGGTGGCGCCTTGTTTGCTTGGGTAGTTTTAAGGTGCTGCTCCTACGGTTGGAAGTGTTACGTTGATGCATTATGTGTGGATAGAAAAACAAGGTGCAGAAGGTGCATATCAAATCTGACAGGGATTGTTTATTTTGCTTGGCATCAAGCAAATAAACAAACAAACAAACAATTTAAAAGTACAATGTATTATTGTTTGCTTTTGTTTAATCTATTTTGTTTTTTCAACAGAACCTCGTTGCCAAACCCGTGTAAGGATATACATTTGTTGTAATATATCTGCGTTTGATCATTTCCTATTATTTCAACATATTGCTCTATTTATGGTCGGCTCAATTAATTGGAGTTGTTAGAAAAAAAAAACATAAAACTGCACGACGGTTACGCGTGATACCCAATGCAATGCACAATCGAAGCAAGCGAAACCATTTAATAGGACGCCCCACAAACAATCGCCCGATAGTGGAAAGTAAAAGGCACCGAGTTAAAAGTATTTCATATCGTACCCGTCGACGATCCACATAGATTAGTTCGATGTAATGCGCACGGCAATTGATCCACTCTCGCTTTGTTGATCAAATGTTGATCGTTTGATGAAGAGTAGGCATAAAGGGAGCGAAGGAGAAGAAAGGCGAAGCAGGCGAAAAAAAAACTAATCTATCCGACCGTGCCGTAAACGAGGATAATTGCTTTCTGGTACCGCCAGTGGATGAATCCCTTAAATTACCGGCAATTGTAGAATGCTGACAATCGCCCGATAATCAACAGAAAGGTGATCTTACTCATGGAGCGAATAAAAAAAAATAACGATCGAATACATGTTGCTCTTTTACTTTTTTATAGGAGCACCAAGCAGTGAGTTGCACTAAATTCGATGTTTGTCGAATACTTGTCGAACGAGGAAATACAGAGTGTTTTTATTTCAATACATTTTAAAAACATTCTTTCCGATATTTTGATCGAAAAACTTCACTGCATCCTAATTGTGGAGGTTCCCTCGGTGTAACTCTCTCCGTGGTCTAGTCAACCAAGCTCTCTCAGCTCTCTTAAGCCGGGCGACTGTCAGAGTCCACAGCATTCGCTCTTTCGATCGCTGCTCTCAACATTTACTCATCACTATGCCACTGATTTATCGTTTAGTAGGAATGTGTTTATTTCACT
>JXWZ01005965.1:0-15766 GCA_000956215.1 Anopheles farauti No. 4 | reverse complement strand
TAACCACACAGGTACAGACGGATCGAGGGAAAATGTCTCAGGCTGGATATAAACAACACGACGGTGGGGAACAGGGTTTCCGGGACTGATCCTGGCGGACAATGGGCAGTGCAATGCGTAACGAAAGTATGATTTACGTTGTTGCACATAAATGTACATTTCACATCTCAATGAATAAGACGAAGAATTAGAAAGGAACAGTGTACGCATAATGCGACGATACAAGGTGATGATGTACTGTGGTTTGGGAGGGAAGTGAAGAGGTTAGTAAACGAGAGCGAAGAGATAGGGGTAACGTGAGGGTGACTTCTAAAATTACCTTTTTTCTTCACGACCTGCACTCCCGCCTTCTCAAACTCATTTTCCTCTCCTCGATGCTCGTGCTGCCTTTGCGAGGCGCTGGAATCGACGGGAGCCTACGATGCTTGGACGTTGGCTGGCGTGATGACGTGCAATCTTCACTCACTCACAGTGCTGTGCACTGCTGTTGCTCACGCGTGCTCGAAACCATATCACGCGCGCTAAAAAACAACACATTCAAAAGCACAAACTAACCGCACAGCGACGGCAGTCGCCTGCCACACATTTTGCAATTTGCGCTCGTCGTGTCCGTCAGGCTCAGGGAGAGGGGTGGCGTCGGAGTTCGCTGTTTCTTCCTTGGTTTTGCTTGCGTTTTCTTCCTAAACCGTCTAGGCGCTTAAATGTGGCTGCAGCGCGTGCAGCGTGTATGAAAACATTTTCACACTATGGCCTGAGCAAGAAACAACGTTTTTTGTATTGTTTTTGTGATTATGTGTGAAAACACACTAGCCCACCAGCAACACACGGCGTACTGCTGGCTGTAAACACACACACGCAGCTACGGTGCGAGAGGATTATTCGGTTCGTCCAACATGAGTCAAATGAACGCGCGCATTTCTGTCTCGCTTTACTTGCCCGCTTCAATAACGCAAGAAAGAGAGAGAGTGCTTTACGAACTCTCTCATGCTCTCGCTATCGCGATCTCCATTGTGCATGAGTGCGTGCGATGACCACAGCAATACGGAAAGTGCGTGTACGAGCAGCCGAAACAATTGGGAAAGCGAACAACAGAATGAGATAGAAATGCAGGACACACACAGAGAGTTTTTTTCTTCGTGAAGTGTTTGTCTCCTACTCTTCACTGACATCACTATTTTACAATGCATTTTGCTAGCTATCTCTTCAGTGCCATAAGAAATTTTTCAATTTTCATGGAGATCTTCGGTGTATTTTTGTATATCTGTTGTGCTCTTCTTGGCACGTTTGTCGGAGAGGATGGTACAAATTCTTACGCACACACGCACATACGTGCCGTAGGCAACTATTCTTAAAAAAACGACAATAAACATGCACTCACGTACACATACCAACAGCACGAGAAGGACAAACGTGGGAAACACAATCGGAGAATTCTTTTGTTGTTTTCCTATTCCTTTTTCGGATTGCGTGTGGGACAAGGAAACCGGTTTCTTCACATATCATAAACTCGAGAATGTGTTTCATAGCCACTGCGATGCAACCACTTTTTATTGCTCTGCATAGTATGAACTAATAAATTTGACACGTATCGGAAAACGTAATGCATATGTGGTGATTTTTTCTCAAAGAAAATTTATCCGTTATTGTAAAAATAAACTTCGCTTCGTATTCAACATTTCGTACAATTCCTGCAACGTTCAACGGCCAAATTGAAGCATCCGTTTACAATAACAAGCTGTAATGTGAGTGGTGATAGTCTGTCAACACCAGATGGCGCTATTGGGCCGGCATCAGTCATCTGTTTGTCATTGTCGGCTGTGTGTTTGATTTCACCACCCTCAAGTGCCCCTGCTGTAATATAACAATAATATTGCGTTGTAAGATAAAGGCGCGCTAGGCGATACAGCATGCGAAACCGAGTTTCATAACATTCGCAAGCGTCGCATTGTACGCACGTTCAAACCACCTTCGTTGGGCGCAACAGCAGAAAGTGTAGAAAGAGTAAACGAGCAGTAATGGCAGCAGAGGCAACAACGACGACGACAACATTTGAGAAGTCGAGCGATTCGTCTCTGAACACAAAGGATAAAGGGTAAGCCTTGGTAAACAGGGAGAGGTAGTTTGTGTTTATTTTCGTTAGGAGAAAATAAATTCTTGTGTGTGTGGTTTCGTTACAGCTGGTCCAACTGGTGGACGTGTACATCGTTCGAAATGTTGCGCACGCTAGAGAAACGTATCCTTTCATGTAAGTGGCAATACCGGTTGCAAATGTACGCTGACCAAAATCACACGTGTCGCTTTTTTGGTGTACCGAACATTCTAGATTTGAAAACACCGTACCGTGGCAGTTTCGTCGATGTGGGTCACTGTGTCGGAGAGGCGGACAAAATATGGACGCTGTCGATTAACGCGGAATCACCGAACGTGCCACTGGTGCTGGTGCATGGGCTCGGTGCGGGTGTTGCGCTGTGGGTGATGAATCTGGATTCGCTTGCCAAGGATAGGCCAGTTTACGCAATCGATGTGCTCGGTTTCGGGCGTAGTTCCCGTCCACGCTTCTCGTCTGACCCGATGGTGGTTGAGAAGCAGCTGGTGAAGTCGATCGAAGAGTGGCGCCGGGAGATGAACCTCGGCGAGATGATATTGCTCGGCCATTCGATGGGTGGTTTCATTGCTGCGAGTTATGCACTGTCATATCCGGACCGGTTGCGTCATCTCATATTGGCCGATCCGTGGGGCATGCCAGAGAAGCCAAAAGACTTCGAGAGAGACGTACGCATCCGGTTCTGGCTGAAACCAATCTTTGCCGTGTCTAAAATGCTGAATCCGCTGTGGCCGATACGGTTTGCGGGTCCGTACGGAGCATCTCTCGTCAACCGTTTCCGACAGGACATCGTAATGAAGTTTTCGTCCGTCATCGCGGACGGGACGGACATCTCGAACTACATCCACCAGTGCAATGCACAGAACCCTACGTAAGTTGATTGCTTTGAATGCAGTCACAACAGCCATTAACCCTAGAACCAATTCGTTATCTCCGTTACCTGCAGCGGTGAAGGTGCTTTCCACACGATGATGCAGGACTTTGCGTGGGCTAAAAATCCAATGATTCATCGCATTGGCGATATGAAGCGCACTGTCCCAGTCACTGTGCTATACGGTTCCAAATCATGGCTATTAGCGACTAACCCCCCGGAAACACTACAACAACTTGGTGAGCACAGCTTCCTCACAGTGAAAATCATTGAAGGTTCCGGTCACCACATCTACGCCGACGATGCGGACGCTTTCAATCAGATGGTGAACGAAGCCTGCCGGGCGGCCGATCGCATGCAACCGGTGGACGCATCCAGCAAATAGTGAATCAACCATCAAAATGGGGATGTCTCCCTTTGCTCAACTATCAACTGGTGTATTTCTATGGCTTGCTAGGTCACCGTTGCCGGATAGCCGCATATTGCTAGAGAATGGTTTCGGTTTCGTTCGTGAAGATTGGCCTGCCAAGCACATCACATCACACGTTCCCTGGAGAGCGAACCTTCAAAAGTGATTTGTCATTCCAAACTAACGATGACATCACGCACACCTATTATTCTGGATAGAAACGCTGTCTCATGATGATGCTGATTGTGATCGAACCAGGAAGGGAAACCGCATCATAGGGTGACTGGACACAAAACAACAAGTACTATGCTCGTTCTGTCAAATCTTATCGGTGTGATAGCGCACAGAAGCATAAACCCAGCAGTTTTAAACACAATCAATCGAACCCCTCAAAAGGTTCTATTTCAGGGAAGTTATACATTTAATTTATTTTATATATCCATGTTGCCTGTTAGTTGTAGTGATAGTGTTAGTTAAAATGCGATGAAAGTAAAGGTTAGTGTGCAAATGATGCAATCTGCTGAATGTGTTTCGAGTAAATGAAATGGAAATATATATTTTAGCTACAGGAAGAAACAAGCAAACGAGTGAAGTGTGATGTACACAACCGTATTTTCGGTGTGTATTTTTGATGATAAAGGCTGGTGTCAGTGCTCCCTCGCACGCGATTTGGTTACCGAGTGAATCGCACTGCTCATGAGATGCGCGAGATTTTTTTCAGTCAAACGACACTTGAAAAAAAAAAGGCTTAAAATAATTGTAAAAAGTCTTGCAAAATAGGTAAATATAATCAATTATGTGACAAAACTAATTTTAGTATACAAACCACCTTGGTTTGCTCATATTTTTCATTTTCCCGTCGATAGCACAACAATTGGGACATTTATCCTATTCCATGAAAAACTATTCGAACTGCTCGATTCGATTGCGTCAGAATGACAGTTCCATGGCTCCAGCTGTCAAGTTTATGCTTCATTTCAAGATTGTTTAACTTATCGTTCGTTTTGGCGCCATTTCGGCTACGTGTATGTTGTGTAAATAATAATTGTTAAATAATATGAAATACGCATTTGTCTGAAAAGAATAAAATTAAAACAATCACAGATCGTTCTTGCAGCTAGCACAACTGCAATTTTCGTGAGTGATTTCGGGAATTTCGAAATGTCTAAGCGTGCGTTACCCCTCTGGATGTCTGCATCGACTGTGAATGAAACGCCGACCGTAACCGAAAAAAGTAATGACTCAAACGTTCAAGAAGAGCCGCCAAAGCGACGGTTGAGAAGCAACTTTTCGTTTCCCGCGGAGCAGAAGAAACCGGTGCCTGATTTACGAATCGAGTATCTGCCCTTTGTCAGCTATACCGGTGCTATCGAGTATCAACAGACGCTGCATGATATGGCATTTAGCTGTGATCAGTTGGTACAGTGGGTCGAACGGCAGCAAACAGCAGTTGTACCGATAGCGTTTGATCTCGAGTGGCCGTTCAGCTTCCAGACGGGCTCGGGACGAACGGCATTGATGCAACTGTGTGCCGTAACCGATCGGTGTCTTTTGTTGCAACTGTCCTGTTTGAAGCGGTTGCCAGCCGCATTACTCCAATTACTGTATCATCCGCGTGTCGTGCTGCACGGTGTGAATGTGAAGAACGATTTCCGCAAACTGGCGCGCGATTACCCGGAGGTGGATGCGGACCGGCTAATTGAACGGTGCGTGGAACTGGGCCAGTGGTACAATCAACTGCAGGGTTCGACCGGCAGGTGGAGTTTGGCCCGGTTGGTGGAACAAGTGCTGCGGGCGCGTATCAGCAAAGACAAACGTGTTCGGATCAGCAAATGGAACGTGCTGCCCCTATCGGATGAGCAGAAGATGTACGCAGCTATCGATGTATATGTATGTGTCCGGTTTGTTTTTGTTGCTCAAACGTCAAACATGACGTAAAACGGTTGGATTGTTTTTTTAAAGTATTTTGATTACATTATCAGAGTTTTTCTACGTTTGTTTCTGGTAACCGTATTACAGATTGGGCAGCAGTTGTATCTGAAGCTTACCGAAAAGCAACGCCAGCAGGAGGAGGATGTTGAAAACGTTGAGACTAAAGTAGAGATCGACCAACAACGACCAGCAGATGCTGGGAAGGAGGAAAACGAACCTTAAATCACCACCATTCAATCTACAAAAATCTCCTGATAACTTATAAGGTACTATGTCCCGTTTGGTGCATGTGCTGCAGGCTGGTCGGCTTCCTTACCTGCGTGCCCTGCAGCTTCAGCAAACGATCGCAGGCCAACTGTTGCAATTAGCCGCAGCAAAACCTCAGCTGGAGGTCCCTTACCGTAATGTGCTCATCCTCATCGAACACGACCCCGTCTACACGATTGGCATACGAACGCGGGGATACGACGAGACAGAAGAACAGCGGCTACGTGCGCTCGGGGCCGATTTCGTGCGCACCAATCGTGGCGGTCTAATCACGTTCCACGGTCCGGGACAGTTGGTTGCGTACCCGATAGTTGACCTGAAACACTTTCAACCGAGTGTCCGATGGTATGTGTGCCATCTCGAGCGCACCATCATCGAGCTGTGCCGGCGGTATGGGTTGCAGGCGAAAACGACGGCCGATACGGGTGTGTGGATCGAGGACCGAAAGATCTGTGCGCTTGGTATCCACGCCAGCCGGTATGTAACAACACACGGACTGGCACTTAACTGTGACAACGACTTGGGTTGGTTTCGCCACGTCGTACCATGTGGGCTGGTGGGCAAATCGGTCACGTCGCTAACGCGGGAACTTCAACGGCCCGGGCTCACTGTGGACGCGGTGAGGGGAGAATTTTTGGACTGCTTCCGGCAGACATTCCAGTGCGATCTTGTCATGATGGATGAAACGAGCCGGGGCAAGCTACTGGATGGACTACTGCAGCACTAACAAACGGGTTTTTGGACATTAAGTTAAGATTTGTAAAAGCCGTTTTAAAAACATTTCATTAAATCTCATTATATAGATAAATTCGAATGGTTTGTTGTATGTTTTGGCATAGGCTGCCACTGGGAACAACGTTATCTGTCGGTAATGATTTGTTTTGTTTTGTTTTTTTTTCGCAATTGCTCGAATTCTGCAGAATCGAGCGGCTGTTCAAAATGAAAATTCGATCACTTTGGTGCCGTTGGTGGCATTCACATATACATACTTACACATCGTGTGTGTGGATGCTGTTAAAAATAAATACGAACAGCTTTACGGTGCCGGTTCCAATCTACTTTCACTATCTAGCGCATTCTGGAAGTGCGCGGAAACCGGTTTGTGCAACACACAGTGTACAAAACCCACACGGTTTAACTAAGCGTCTAGCCATTTTGCGCACATTCCGTTTGGTCGCCTGTTGATGCAGTAGGCGCATTTCGTCCGTATTTCTTGGATCGCATCTCGACTATTCCAAAAGCGATGAAACTGTACGCCGTATCCGATGGTCCACCTTCGCTAGCCGTGCGGATGGCGCTGGAAGCGTTGAAAATTCCGTACGATCACGTCAGCGTTGATTATGGAAAATCGGAGCATCTCACGGAGGAGTACGCGAAGGTAAGCTGCAACGCAACCCACTTTTCGATGTACCGCGTATAATTCAACACGATATTCGTGTTTGGTGTGCTTTGCAGATGAACCCGCAGCGTGAAATTCCGGTGCTGGAAGACGATGGGTTCTTTCTGAGCGAAAGCAACGCTATCCTGCAGTATTTGTGTGAACGATACGCGCCAACCAGCGCGCTCTACCCGCAGGATGCAAAGGAGCGGGCGGTGGTCAACCACCGGCTGTGCTTCAATCTGGCTTTCCTGTATCCGCACATATCGGCGTACGTGATGGCGCCGATCTTCTTCGACTATCAGCGCACGGAGATAGGGCTGAAGAAGTTGAACCTTGCGCTCGGCGCATTTGAGACGTACCTGGAGCGCACTGGTACGAAGTATGTGGCCGGGAACGCCCTGACCATCGCCGACTTTCCGCTGGTCACGTCCGTCATGTGCCTTGAGGCGATCGGGTTCGAGCTCGGCAACTTCCCGACCGTCCGGAAGTGGTACGATGGTTTTAAGCAGGCGCATCCGTCGCTGTGGGCTATCACCGCCAAGGGCATGGAGGAGATCGCCGAGTTCGAGAAGAACCCTCCGGATCTAACCGGCATGGTGCACCCGTTCCACCCGATCCGAAAACCAGCAGAGAAATAGAATGTTGTGCCTTAAAACAATCAATCTATTGAAGCAATATACGTTGCATTATGAAAGCCCTACAATAGTCGTTTCATTGTCGTTCAGATCGCTGATATGTTCCGCCAGTAGGATCTGGCATTGTCGCTAGAAATAGTTCATGTTGGGCGTTCTTACAGGTAAGAACAGTCACTCGATCAACTTTGGGGTTTTGGGATCATTATCTTTAATGATGTCTGCTAGCTTTAAGCTTTCTCTTTCTAGTTACTACAAATCAAAGCAAAGGTAACGCCAGCAGATAACGCGGTAGGCGAATCAACTTTGATGTGGTTACAAATCAGTCATACAAGGTGATAATGAACTTTGTGCTGGGATATTCTCACCGGCCCAGCGATTAGGATGTATCGCAATTCGGTGGGGCCGCTGATCGTTGATCAAATTTCTCGACCGGCTTGGAAATAGAGCATAATTTCTCCGTCGAGCGGAAGACAGTTGGCAGCGATCTCGTGTTGGTTTATCTTTCGCTATCTAGAGTTTTGTCGGTGCCGCCAAAATTGGACATCGGGAGGATTGGGAGCCGACGGCATTACGCAAGCCGGATCGCGCAATACCAACACGGCTCTAACACACTAATAAGCCGCAAACCTCTAAATCATGCACGGGATCGAAATGTAGATAAATCTAACCTCACCTTATCTTATCGTCAAGCCGGTCGGTGCTGGGCGTGCTGTTTCGTTTATTTCGGCATCGTTGGAACCTTTATCCAACCCGGTAAGGTTACCAAAACAGGCCGTTGTCTCCCGGGTCGGGACTAGTGTGGTATGAACTGTGAACGATGGCGTTTGCTGCACGCGTGATGGATACGGTCCTCGCGGCTCGTACCCTAATTGGGTCAACGGTGGAGCAGAAGTGGAACGCACTGCTGGACGTAATCGGTACGAAGCAATTGGCGAAAAGCGCGCAAGTCATCACCCATCAGCGTTATCCTAATCATTCCGATTTATTGCACAGGTGACGATCCAGATTTCCTCTACCCGTGGGCGTTGACGGTTTACGTGCACTCGTTCTTCTGGATCGTTGGCGGGGTGTTCGTGTTGATGGATCTCACCAACCGGCCGGCGTTCCTACGCCGGTACAAAACGCAACCGGGCAAGAACGAACCGGTCGCGGGGAGTGATCTGCGGCGTGTAATGTGGACGATTCTGTTCAATCAAACCGTGGTCGGGATACCGCTGACGTACGTCGGCTACCACACAACGATCAAAGGCTCCGTGCCGAATGTGCGCGTGCTACCATCCGCGGTGGAAATCTTGCGCGATCTGGTCGTGTGCGTGTTCTTTGCCGAGATTGGGTTCTACTACGTGCATCGGTTCTTGCACGTGAAGCCACTGTACCGGCTGGTGCATAAAAAGCACCACGAGTGGTCGGCTCCGTTCGCCTGGACCGCCATGTACTGCCATCCGATCGAGCACATCATCAGCAACATGATCCCGCCGATGATCGGCATACAGTTGATGAAGGCGCATATCTTCACAGCTGCCATCTGGTTCCCGCTGGTGATCTTCAATACGATACGCGATCACTGCGGGTATCATCTACCGTTGTTTCCGAGCTCCGAGTACCATGACTACCATCATGCAAAGTAAGTCTACGACAGAGTATCGCATTGTGCTTCGTTTCGCTAACGTGTTGCGCTGTATTCGCACAGATTCACCGAGTGCTTCGGGACGTTCGGGTATTTGGACTGGCTGCACGGCACAGACACAAAGTTCCGCAAGTCGAAGCAACATCAGCGCCATCGCACACTTTGGGGCCTGAAATCGGCACGCGAGCTGTATCCAGATAGCTGAGAGATATCCGTACTGAGTCATACTGCTTTGCTACGGATGTAGGCAGCGAAAGCAGTACACCGCACCCCATGTCCAAAATGTGCTTCCGTCGATTTGTGTCGTTCCTAACAAGTGATAAGTGTAAAATATTTAATAAAACCGTTTAAAGGAAAAATTATATAAATTAGACACGTTTCCTCGTGCGAAACTTACCAATGGCTCAGTTGGTAGACTGAGTGCTCTGTAGTCCAACATTCAGCATAGAGAAGTTCACACTGTAAGTTACTTGTAAATTTCCGTGATTTGCTGCTATTTGAATATTCAATGATGTGATATCATTTATCCAAGACATCTTTCCCGATTTTAATTTTACGTTAATTTAAATTGTAATTGTCTTTCTTATTTTGAACTTCACTTTCAATTATTTTAAATTCCTTATATGTTAGATTCTACCAAACTAAATAATAAAGAAAAATATTAATGAAAGCGTCTGTATGGAATGAAATATTCGCCCACAATGTGGACTAGTTTGATTAAATTTATTATCGATTGTGATAACACCCACCCGATTTAGGATTATGTTAATTTATTAGTTTTATTAAATTATCTCTATCCTAAGCAGGGGTATGAGGTAGGCCATCCATCACCGTCACCTACGTTGCTAGCCACATATGAACGTACAAATCCCGGCTAGATATTCAGTAGACAAGAGGATGTCATTATTTGCTGTACAGGACAACGGAAATCACTTGCAACCGAACTAGGTGCTGTTATAGTTTTATCCAACCCCATATGTACACCAGAAATCAATATAAAAGGAAAAAGGTGAGGTACATCAAACAAAGTTTGTATGAGCAGTGCACACACGTTGGCGACAGCTGTACACCTGCCGACTGCTGATAAGAAAGCCGATTCACCCTAATCAGTGCTAAGCCAACTTAATTTAAATCCATCTATATCCATGTGTCGTTTACGTTATCGGTAAGATACAACGCCTCTTCCTTATTGCTTATGCCCAAACATGAACCATTTATTACTAATGTGGTGCCTTACCTATGTTTGAGCGGCCGGTAACTCAGGGTGTCTTATGCGAAATGGCGCAAACGAGCAGGTTTACACAACTTCCGTTGTACCCTCATTACCCTATGCTTTTTACCATTTTGTGACTGTAACCAGTCGGAAATCCATAGACGAATGTAAGCCTACTTCGGCAAGCATTAGGAACGTTTGGTGTACCGAAAACAAAACCATAGTCAAATAGACAATCAGCGGCGTTGGGGTTGTCTGCAAATGTTTACCGAGCTGTTGTTTCGGTGTATCCTGTTACCTTCCCTATATTCTATCAGTTCTTACAGTCTGATAAACGCGCGGTCGTACAAAAAAAAAATGAAACGTTTGAAGTGAGTGAGGTATTGCCCCAAAGGTGTCCAAAGATCAGAGATTCACTGCACTGGAGCACATTTAACATTATTATAAATTGAACGCGCTCATGGGTCATCTTGTAATCTTACGAACCTTTGGTAGAATAGACTGTTTTCATTTCTCCAATAGCTGGTCCCATATCGGTGTGTCCCACTGTGGGTTCGTTGTACTCATGCGCACATCTGGCCATTGAATACGGACGTAAAATGTCAAATACGACGCCAACCGACGCACTCCTGGAAAATCCCGGTCGGGTGGTCGGGCACACCGGAAACTCCGGACGTTCTTATTGTTTTTTCTTCCAACACGTTACATGCCGAGGTGTGCGTGGAAGGGAACTAGTTGTGTGGGTTCGTTTTTTTACGAATTTTCATTGTAAACTAGTTGCTAGCACGGGTTGCTATGTTCGTGCGGAGGCTTCATTTGCATGTCATGTAGGTCCGACTAAAGAATAAGGTACAAGAAAGGGCGTGCGGGGAAGAGGTTGTTATATCGTTATGTAATTAAGTTTGACAAGGATGCTTGGAAGCACGGAGATGGGGATGAAATAGCCGCGTCTGGTTGCACAACTTCGTGCAAGCGTTCTGGATATTGGGTTCACTTGAATGACTAGTCCTGGAGTTGTCGTACCAACAAGCTCCTGGTGGTTTCCTGCCAGGAACGGAATGCGATCAAATTACCGTCACAACCGAGCTTGCGAGGGTGTGCGTGACACGCTTGTAAACCCCGGCACGGTGAAAACTGACAACAGCGTGGGGCTGCCGTTTGGGAAAGCGAGCGAACGCGCAAGTCATGAGATAAGACAACACCCTCCCGTTTTTCCCGGCCACTTCCCTGCGGATGTCGAGCCGCGTTTACGCGTGGACGGCGAAGAAAAACCAGACATCTGTGTTGGATTGCGTGCGACGTTGCGGTACGCTTGAAGTACAAATCGCGTTTACCGCTTTGGGGGAGATAATATGCAGGGCGGAAGACATGCCGGGACGGCAGGATAGTTTCGGGTTGAGCGCGGGAAGATAAGAAACCCAACACTTGCTGACGACTGCGGAATGCACACGCCGGGAAGCCGCTGGCAACCGGCGCAAGACACTGGGTCCTGCCGCACCGTATTCGTCGTTCGGTTCGAAATCGGGCTCACGTCTAGATTATCGTCCATTAGTGTGGCAGTTATAGACGTAGCGCGTGTGTGTGCTTGTCTTTTTTCCTCTCCTCGGTTGGGATAACGTGCAGTTGCGCACTCGTCCGGTGCCCGGTGCGCGCGCACACATTGGTATTGGTATGCAGCGAGTGCTCACCGTCGCTGTGTGTATGCGTGTACGTGTGTGCCTCTGTACGGTGACCGCTAAGACGATTTTCCCGTGAGTCGCATCAGTGACATCCCTACCCGAAAGCGAATTGGGCTACGGAACGGTGTTACGGCGTTTGGCCCGAACGAGGTTCCCACAGTGTTCTTCGTCACCAGTAGTCCCGAGTACTGCGAGCACCGCGTTGGACGGCGTCCCGCATGTAAAGGCGCAAAGGTGTTTTCGTCACCGGACAGCCCGAAATCTTCCATCTACCGCGTGCGTTTGTTCGGCGGCGGGAGGCAAGTTTTGGCAGTTGCGTGAGTGAGCCCTCCACCCCCTCAAGCCAGGGACCGTCGTTCGTTTGCCGTCGTGTTGCATGGCTAGCTAGGCTCCCGGGTGCAAGGGGCGCGAGGCGCGCAGCATTCGCGAATCATTCTCGGCACGTCGCCTCCGAGGACTTTGGCGACGGCAGCGCGGGCGAAGCAGCAATGGTGCCTCCGCAGGCCAACGCCAAGTGGTCGTAATACTCCTGCCCACGCTTATCCGCCCGTTCCACCCCATCAACTATCCATCCAGCTTGCCGCTGTGTCCACCAACGCTATCATCACCCTCTATCAACCTGAACCGTCCGATTTGTTACGGTAAGTACAGCATGCACAACCAGCCGAAATTCCCCCTGTTTTGCGCCAAAGCCACGCACGTCCGCAGTTTCGGCGGCAGTTGGAAAGTAACGACGCTTGAGCGTTTCTACATCTGCTGTGGATGCGTCACGTTTCGGAGCACTCGCTCGCTCGCAGCAATGCAAAGTAGTTGAAAGTTGCTCACCTGTAGGTGATAAAGTTCGGGAGCGAGTTAAAGTGCGAAGTATAGCAGAGCATCCGGTCCGGTTATTTGATTGGTTCTGACGTTGTTTATGGTTTACGGACTTCAACGTAATGCCTTACTCGTACGCTTCACGCGCCTTGGAAGACTTGCCCTATATATTGCTCGGCTCGCAATAAAATAAACACTCTGTTTACACCCTTCCAGTGGCTATGTGTTTGAAAATAGCAAGCAGAAATAAGTGCTCTGTCGGTAACGCTATGGAGTCTGGACGTGAAATAACACTGCTTAATGCTATCGTGGCGCCCGGTGAAGTTTATGTTCTCGTTGGCTTTTTCTAAGTTCCTTCGCAGCGTTCTCTTTGAATCCTTCCCACACCCGTTGCAAATCGTTTCCATCATAAATCCGAGCCGCGGGTAGTTGAAGTCCGAGGGATATAGCACACATCACAGCACACTGCCACCGGTGTTAAAGACAGAGAGTGGGGAGGTTGGGGGGAAATGTGATGTCATGTTTTACAGCGTCTCCATAAAGCGACCGGGGCCCGATGTCTCGCACTAAGCTCGGCTTATGGCGATATCCACCGCACGATGCTTTACGATGCCTGCCACAGCCGCCGGTATAACGTCGGAATTAGCACAGCAATCAATTCACCCGCGCGAAGGACGCTCGATACCGAAAGACGCCGTACCATACTCAATGTCAGCTCAATGTTGCTCGCACACCATCAACGAACTCAGTTTTCCGCTCAGGATCTGTCACGTTGGACGTCTTTGCAGGCATCGGTAGGCACCTGCGGTGCTGGCGCGTGATGATTTTGACGCGTGCGGTGAAGCGGAGCAAACGAAATGTCGTCACGCAGCTTTGGGTTTTCCAGATGAAGGATGATGTTGATCTGACGTCCTCCGTTTTGCAATGCTCTATTTCAGATGCCCGGTATAGTAGTGTTCCAACGGCGTTGGTCCGTCGGTTCGGACGATCTCGTTGTTCCCGGCCTGTTCCTGCTTGTCATTCACTTCATATGGTAATGCAATTGGGTGTATGGTTTTTTCTCTCCATATTTACATCGTTCTGATTGCTACTCCAGGCTGGTCGTGCTGATGGTGATGACTCTAACGTTCCACTTCGATCGATCCGAGCACTGTATACTGCAGCTGTGGTACTTCCAGATAGGCTACATGATACTGCTGGCAGGTAGGGAGATGTTTGGGCTCGAAAATCGAAACAAAACCCACTGGACCGAAATCTGTCGTTACAGTATGCATGAGCCTGGAGCTGTCCATCTGCGTGGTATCGATGCGCGGCAGCATCCTCGACACCGAACCGCGTTCCTCGATGCAGTACCTGCTGTACGCGCGCGTCCTGCTCATGCTGGTTGATCTCGGGCTTTTGACGGTCGGCATCATCTGGCTGCGGGACAACTACGCCACCTGTCCGGCCGAGGAACCGAAGGAGGTGGTGCTGGCCGCCGTCGCCTGCAACCTGTTCGTCATCCTGAGCATGATCACCACCGTCTGGTGCACGTTCGATCCGGCCGGCCGGTCGTGGGTGAAGATGAAGAAGTACCAGCGGTCGATGCGCGAGTCCGAGTCGCGCTTCAACTACAAGCGCAGCGGCAGCCGCAGCCGGAACTGGCGCCAGCGGAAGGTGATCCGGGCGTACCAGGACAGCTGGGATCATCGGTGCCGGCTGCTGTTCTGCTGCATGGGCAACAGCGACCGGAGCCGCAACTCCTTCACCGACATCGCCCGGCTGTTGAGCGACTTTTTTCGTGACCTGGACGTGGTGCCGTCGGACGTGGTGGCCGGGCTGGTTCTGCTGCGCAAGTTCCAGAAGCTCGAGCGTGAGGTGATCGTCCGGCAGGTGGGGCGGAATTTTCTGTGAAGTAGACATGAACAAAACACGCTTCAATTATATGTTTCACCACTCGTTCGCAGCAAAAGAACGGCACGCACAAATTTCTATCCGGCGTCCCTATTACCGCAAGCACACAGTTCCTGGCACTGAATGACCCCACGGACTACGACCACTTCCAGGTGAGCTTTCTCTGCCGCTGCTGCCAACTAACCACTGACACTTCATCCTCTATCGAACGTAACAATTACAGGCTGTTATACGCTATATGTATTTCGCGCAAGGTGCGTACGGCTGGCCCATGTACCTGATGAGTCACTCCAGCACCGGTGTATGTCAATTGGCTTCCGAGCTGCGGTATTGCTTTTGCAGGCGCAACACGGTCGATGTAGTGGACGATAACTGCTGCTTCTGCAACTATGCCGCTTTAAAGAAGATGCTTGAGCTGGGTGAGGTATGTAAACCTAGGGAGGGGAAGCGTTTTTTGCCCCAATTCTTACACCGTCCCTCTCCCTGTATTACCGCAGGTTGAGGTGATTTACGCTACATATCACGTTGATATCGCCGAAACACCGTTCTTCGTCGCGATCGATTACAACTACAATAAGATTGTCATCAGCATCCGCGGCACGCTCAGCATGAAGGACGTGCTAACGGATCTCAATGCCGAGGGCGAACCGCTCCCGCTGAACCCTCCGCGCGAGGATTGGCTCGGCCATAAGGGTATGGTACAGGCGGCTATCTACATTAAGCAGAAGCTGGAGGAGGAAAACCTCATCCAACGAGCGCTTAAGCACAATCCGGCGAGGGGAACGCAAGGTTTCGGCTTGATACTGGTCGGCCATTCGCTTGGTGCCGGTACAGCGGCCATACTAGCTATCCTGATGAAGCAGGAGTACGAGGTGTTGCACTGTTACAGCTACTCGCCACCTGGCGGCCTGTTGAGGTAGGTGTCACCGAAGTGCGATCACA
>JXWZ01005962.1:0-11702 GCA_000956215.1 Anopheles farauti No. 4 | reverse complement strand
TGCCCGATCGCACAGCTGGCTGACCGATATGCAGATGCCACTGACGCACCGGAGTTCCCCCTCCGGGCACGGCGAAACGTGTGCCGTCGTCAGGAAATCTCGGCTGGTGCTGCTGATCTTGAAATCATTCTCCGAATCCGACGTCATCATGATTTCCTTGCTGTCCTGGAAGTTCACTGGAAGTTGCGTGGAGCGAAAAAAAAAAGAATGGTAGTTAAAATGGCCGCTCCGGAGATGGTCGCACACGCCCTACCTAATGACTTCGGCACCGATATCGTTCGGCTCGTTTCCGCCTCTGTCTGGTCCTCGATCCTCGCTTCGTCCGACCGCACGGTCGTGGTGGACTCACCGCTCGACGTCTTCTCGCTCGCGACGTCCGTTTGCGTTTGGTTGCGATGTCGGTTGGCGTGGGGAGCATTTTCTGCCGCTGTCGGTTCGTATCGGTCCGTCTCGTCGTCAGCTTCATCCGATGTGCCGTAGTGGGCGTACTCCCGATCCCCTGTGGGAGCGACTTCCTGCGAGCTTCGGTGTGCCTCCGCCTGCGAGCGGTCCTCGTTCGTGATGGTAATGTACGGGCGACTGAAACCAAAAATTGTTTCCATTACACGTGAAATGTTCCTGCAGTCAGGCTATTGCTGATGCGTTCCAAGTACAGAAACGACCAGAAACAGCCAACTACTAACTCCTGCGAGCTGTCAACACACGGCACAACAATGTTTTCCACCGAACGAGTCCACGGAGGTTGTACTAAGACGAAGTCCTTACCAGAGTCGTTTCACTAACAGGCGTCACCGTCACCTAGTTCACATCGTACGTCCAGTAGTAGTAGTGTCCAAACAAAACAAAACCAAAACAACGGGCACGGGAAGCTTCGAGAGATAGATAGATTATATACAAACGCACAGTCCAGTCCCCATCCCCATCGCCTCCACCCATTTGTTGTGCTCTACAGTGGACCTTAAGGGGCCGTTGTGCATACGTCCAGTACGACCGTACGAGCGTCCAGTTTGCGTCCGGTAAACGTGTCAACGTGGTGCCTGGGTGTCTATAGCTACGCCACGGCAAGCAAATGCACACCCGCTTCCCCTCCGCTTACCCGTTCGGACTGTTGGGAACCTGTACTTGCACGAATGGATACTCCCGCTGGCTGCCGTAGGCCGTCGGGAAGGTGGTCGGTTCGTCGTAGTAGCAGTCCAGCTCGTCGGACGCGTCCGGGCAGTCCTCGTACTGATCGCAGCGCCACTTGTCCGGGATGCACTTGTCGTTCGACATGCACCGGTACTCGTCCCGCTCGCACTGCTTGCAGTCCGACTCGTCCTCGCCTCCCTGGCAGTCCTTGATGTTGTCACACCTGTGGAGTTGAAACGTGTTGGAGGTTTGACACAGGTTTGACAGATTAGTCAATTAGTCAGGTTTGACAGACAACATTTGACAGCCCAAGACCATATCAATACAACTGTAATATGGGCATATCTTTTCTGTGAGGTTTGCATACTTTCAGGCTTAAAACTTCAATTTCAAGGTCTAGCATGTACTTTTAATCACACCGAACTTACTTCCACTGCAGCGGAATACAGCTAGAATCGGCACACCGGAACTCGTTGGCATAACACTGACCGAGCCGCGTTGGATCCTCGCACACATTCCGATCGTCCGAGTCCGGGTAGCTGTCACAGTCGAAGGTCGCCGTCAGCGCCTCCGAGCTGGCAATGATATGGGCGCACGGTTCGAGAATAGCTGCAGAGGATAAATAGTGCCACTTGAGTGCATGTCCCCCTGAAACGCCTGATCCTCATTCTGACGCCTTCAGCACTTACACTTGCAAATCCGTTTGCACGGCGTTAGCGTTCCCATGCGCGTCGGGCGACACTCGGGCTCCAGCACAAGGCACACGAATTCGGCCACGCGCACCGAACATTTCGAGTTGATCAGATACTGGAAGTGGTCGTACTCGAGGGCGGAGAGATGCCGGTTGTTGGAGACGGTAAGATCGTACGGTAGCACACCGCGGCAGAGGGCCAGCGATGTCGATTGACAAATGCCTGGTGGTGGGTGAAAAATGCGAAAGTCAACGTGTAGGTGATTTCAATCGGAAGAAATTTATGATCGACGCACCTTCTTCTGAAATGTTAAACCGTTTCAGGCCCTCCGTGGTGATCTCAAACCGTGACAGAATCGGCAGCGTCGGGGACACCTTCGTTCGGTACAGACTTGAATCGGTGGTAGCCGATGGAGTGGTGACGTTTTTCTAAGCATTATGCAAAAAAATAGAAAAAAAAAATATTACAAACATAATCAAACTTAATTCGTACTCGATGGAACAGTTAACGACAAAAAACCAAAGCAGTTTAATATAGCAGCTAGTAAAAGAAACAATCAAAGGAAACACCAGCGTCGTTTGCACACAAACAGAGTAGGGCAGTGTTTTGCAGTGTGTGGAAATTAGTTGAATTCACAGCAAATCCCATTCGCCCGAGAAGGGCGAATATTGCTGTTGGAACATGCAAATTTGGAGAGGTGCTTTTGCGTGTTTGTTACTAAGCAACCATGCAGTTTCGTACGTAAAAACCGGGTGTGTGCTGCGTTTGGAAAGTATAGCGAGTGGTTTGTGTCTAGGATAAATATTGTGAAAATCGTCGTTAAGTTATTATGAAACTTTTCTTCAGCTGTTATATAACAATTTGCATTTTGGAGCAAGCTGTATCACCAGTCATAATAATTTTACTGAATTGTAACTGAAGACAATTATTAAAAAAATAATTTACTCGTTTAATAAAATTTTTTATCAAACCAATTTAGGTAAATTTTTAAAGCTCGAATTCGAGTACCTGTTAGAAGAAATTTCGGTGCAACTGTAACACACACACATACATATTACGTCTCCATAAAGACAAAAACATGCAAAAGACCATCTCCCGGTGGTAAAACCTCCGTTGACAAAATCGAACTAGCGAAATTGGTTGGAAAAGCAAATTTTTCCCTTAGCAATGTGGAATTTCGACAATTTTGACTTGACATTTGAATTAAACACCGACAGGTAAACTGTTTACTTAAACATGGTTTGACAGTAGGTTGGCGATCCGTCAATCCGCTGTCAGAGAGAACGCTATCAACGGAGGTTACTAATACACGAAGGCGGTGAGAAAGAGAGGGCAACACCAACAAAGAAAGTAAACGGAACCAGCAACATGAAACAGGCTAATCACTTCTCTCTGCTGCTGCTCCAGCTGCATCAGCTGGTCGTTCAGCTGGCGCAACAGCCGCTCGTCCTCCTCGATCGGGACGCCAAAATTGTTCTGATGGCCGGAGGTGAATCCCCGCACCTCCGTCCGCCCTCGTTCTCGTCCCGGCCGTCCGAGCCCCACCTGAATCGTTGGTGCCGCCGGTTCGTACGCCCTGGTGGTGCCTTCCGGATGCAGACTTCCCGGTTCGCTACTGCGGCTCTGCCTGTCGTCCGCGTCGAGGAAATCGTCATCGTCGAACACGACGCGTGCCTTGGTGTAGTCCTTCAGCGAGATTGTGCTCGTCTTGCGTACCGGCGGCTCCGTCACCTTGACCACGAGTGCCGGCTGCTCCTCGCTCGCACTTTCGCCCGGTCGCTGCCGGTCCGTGGTTGGTGGTGGGGGACTGCTGGTGGAAGCGACGGTAGGTGTCCACTCGTACGACGGTTTCTTGCCGTTGGAACCGAAAACGGCCAGCAGGTCGTTGTCGAGCCCGAACGAGAACTTGGTGTCCACCGTTCGACCCGGGCCCTGTGGATCCTTCGGTTTCGGCTCCTTAAAGCGATGCTCGAAGTGCAGATCGTTCGTGCTGGTGAAGTCGTTGAAGTCAATGGACAAATTTTCATCCACCTCGTAGCCATCCTCGCCCAGCAAACCGCTGCTCATGATGTCACGATCTACAAAAAGGAAGGTGTTGAGCAGATAAGCGAGTTTGCCGTACGAGTCCACTCTCGCTCACTTCAGCTTACCGACAACGAGGAAATAAACCACGAGCCCGAGCAGAGCGCAGATCATCAGCAACCCGAGCGGCCACTTCAGGTAGCGCCAGATCACTTTGAGCACTTTGACGAACAAACAGCGCTGGGTGGGCCGGAAGAAGGAACTGCTGGAGGAGGACGCGGACAGGGGCGTCTGGGAACCGGCTTTCCAGAAGTTGAAACTCTGCCGGTTGTGGATGCTACCGAGGGAGGTGGGCGAGGGCGACGAGGGCAAGGTGTTGGCGCAGTCTGTCGTCTCCGCCGTGTAGCCACTGTAAGGTGTGCCCTGTGGAAAGGGAAAACAAAAGAGAAGATGTTTATTTATACTTCGTAGATGTTTGATGCATATTTTATCGATGAAACACATCTTCAGCTGTTATATAGTGCACCATATGTCAATAATTAGAAAATATTTTTATTTTCAAATGATATGTGTTGAAATGTAATTTGGTAATTTGATGACGTCGAGTATCGTAAATATTGCATTTGTTATTGCCAAAAAAAATAAGCTTTCGGCCAAGTTTTTTCGAAAAGTTTGATGATAAGTATTAAACTAGAGTGTTAAAACGATATCAATAATTGACAGTTAGTAGGCTGGATCAGTCTTAAGAAATGTTTGTAAACATTGGTTACTGTCAGACCAAAAAGTTGGCGAACAATTCTAATGTGGTTCAGCGATTGCAGTGGGCAGAGGAGGAAAAGTAGGCTAAAATGAAGTATAATACGCGGTTTTGCTCTGTTTCTCACCAAATCCGTTTTGTATAAGCCCCATTTTTAGCACCAACCTAGCAAGGAACCAAATCTAGAAAAGGCAAGTTTTATTTCATATGTTAAACTTTTAAGATTAGTACTTCCAAAACTGAATGTTCGAAAACAATTTGTACCTATTTAAGAAGCCAACATTTCTATATTTCCATATCACAATATTAGAAAACTTGCAGTAAACCGTTTTCGCCATACGATAATCTTCTATTTATGCGCTCGTGCATTAAATTTCAAAGCAATTTAATTCGCTAACCTTCATCGCACAAACCACAGCCGCAAACGCCGAGTATTGATCTTGATCGTGAAAGTGTTCTGTTACGGTGTAGCGAGATAGAAAAAGAAACAACCGCACTGGAAACTTCCGGCCAAGGCTGCAGTTTCACCACCAGATGATTACGGGTGGTAAAAATCATTAAATTGGTTGGATATCAATGAAATCAGAGCGGTGGTTGCGGTGACAAAATATTTATTTATTTTCTTTTCTTTAGGCTTCGGAACAGTGTTAAAATTTCAAGTTATTTCTTATCACTTTCCGCTAAATTACGACGTACTTTCTATCTATTTTTCAATAAAATTTTCGTAGCAATTTTGCTAAATAACAATTGTAAAAACAGTCCAAAGATGATGGTTTTAAAATTTCCTCAAGTTGGTGAGGAACATTTCCTCATGTTGAGAGCGATAGCAACATTCAACCAGCATATTTTGTCCGGTACATACATTCCGCTTGGATCGGCCCATGTTTCCGACAATTTGCCTCTATTTGACTTCCTGATCTGTGGCAACGTTTCGCCACGTATCCTCCAGGACGTACCATGCTGACCCTTCCACGATTAGAAAGGCGGTGCTGTGCGAAAAAGTACGAAATGTGGAGCACGAGAAGGCCTCGTCCCATCACGACCGTGTACGACCGGGGCGAAGTGCGTAAACACCGCGACGATCACATTACATAATGAACTACTCCACCCCGAATGGGCCGCTCGGGTCGCTCTCCCTTCATCCTATGCGAAAGCCTGTTGGGCCCCTCGCATGAGGCTATCCGGAATGCTGGGACGTGTTACGATACGCTATCAATTGAATTATAAATACCATTTATTTTATAATTACCATAAATACCATACCAAGAATAAAGAACCATTTTTAACTCTCCTGCAATGTCTTCCTCTAAACATTGAATCAATCCATCAGCGTGCCAATAAAAGTTAATCCCACATAATGAATTGATTTGTCGCCGGTGGACACGGAACCCCTCTTGGAACTCCGTCCAAGCTCGTTTTCCCGCTGAACGTCAAATCGGCTAATGATTCTATTTGAACGGTGGAGCGGCTCCAAACGTATCGGCGCTGTTAATTGAGTGTCGGTTTTTCGGGTCGACAACGACAACGTCGGCTGAGCATTAAGCTCGCCCCACAGCGTCGGGCGTGACACCGGACAAAACCGGGAAGTGTCGCTGGTCACGGCCGCCAGGCACGGCCTGACGCCGACGTGCCCTAATCTAATCGGCCTAATCGCATCACATTACGGGTAATGTATTTGCATTAATCTTGGCGGACGGGCCGGGTCCGGTCGATCGTGTTCAATTGGTTCGAACTGTGCTGTGGGCGCTACAAGGAAGGAAGCACTGTGACATGCGATTTGGTTTGAAATGGGCTGGAAGGCAGACAAGAGGTTTGAAATTGGATGTAGTTGAAATGTTTTTTTTTCTTTTACATTTTCTTATATTTATATTTTAAGGTTACACTTCCCTATTAATCGTGAATTTAGGAGGATTTGTACATTAGTCTTTAATAAAATTAATACACTGCTTATGCCCAACATCACACTTTTTTCTCCCAATATGCATCCCGTGTGCCTTTCCGATCCGATGGGTCGAAATAAATGACGATCCTGCCCGTTCGTACGCCACTTAGCGTAGCGTTTTAAATGTACGATCGCAATTGAGTGGACGCAATCGCGACACGGAAGGCGATGAAAGCTGACATTTTTCATTGCTTCCCCTCCATCTGCGTGACCGTTGCCTTATCAAGCTCCTCTCCGCGGGTTGGTACTTTCGCCCGGCCCAGGAAACTGACTACTTGCAAAATCATCCCGGATGGTTCTGATTGATCGGCGCTATTACGGCGGCGAAGTATCTTCGCTTTCGCCTTCTAACGATAAACCACTTCATGGTTGCATGTTGTTGAGTGTGTGTATAGTTGAAGCGATAGAGATGTTAAATTAATTTGAGATATTTACTTGTAAAGAATTGTGGAGAGAACTTGAGATACCATTACAAGGATTTTTTAGATTTTTTTACTACACAGCCTTTTTATTTATTTTTTATTTAATTAAAACAATTTTTTCATAACATTGGAGCTTTACTTGTTTTTTAAATTTCATACGTATTAGCGGAATCGAGATAAATCGAGATAAATATAACCAATTTTGCATTGATTTTCCAATAATTCAACAGCATGTTAAAGCAAATAGTTTGCGGTTGAATTAACGAATTTTCATCGTGGTTTGGAAATTTTTTTTTCAAATTTTTTGTTTACTTCTTTTGGGTTACTCCTAACACAGGATGTTTTATAAATCATAAATAAAAAGAACATGAATATAAATAAAAACACACGTTATTAACACTTTCTTCCTTGAAAAATTATAAGAAAAATATTATAAAAATTTTAATAATTGTTGAAAAAAATATGAGAATGATATTTCAGCTTGATAAAAAAAAACTACACGAAATTTTAATGAAGTTGAAAACACTCATTTGTCTCAAGAACGAATAAAATCACAAAAATGTTATATCATAGAGATGAATTCTTTCTATAACAAATAAAATAGTGAAAATTAAATTAATAAATAATTTAACTCATGTGTTTAAATCACAAAAATGTTGGTAGACGTGCTTTTGTTACGTACTTTTTTGTTTAAAGTTAACCGGTGTAACTTATTTTGTGTAACTTCTTCTACAACGATTTTGAATTGAGAATTTACGCAATGTTTGTCTCATTCATTACCCTCAACTAAGCATTATTACTTCTGCTATGGTGTAAATGATCCGGGTGATTTCACTAAACCAATCACTTTTATCTCCATCGGCTTACTTATTGATCCATCCTTTGGACTTTGCGTGACCAGAAGCTGAGCTCGCTTGCTTAGTGCAATAAAATTTCAATACCTCTACCAGCAATGCACGAGCCGCTGTCAGTGCTTCGTTACTTCAGTTGACCCTGAAGATGTTCGCATCGAAGCACCGAAGCCGGGCAGCCCTTGGGGAGAAACATCTCGGCATACCATTTGCGATGAGATTGCAACCATCTCCAAACCGTCGATCGGCACCTGCACACCACTTGGCGAACATGCTGCCGAGGTAAGCAACACGGAACCAACACGGACACTCCTTGCATGTGGCTCGTTTTTTTTTTCTCTTTCTTTCTTTTTTGCATTCGCTAAGGGATGCTTAATTATTGCTCACCGCGCGGGCCGCGGCCGGGCAAGAATGTGGACTCCGTGGGCCGATATATACCGATCGAGTGCACCCTCACCGCGGCAGTGCGCGTAAGATCGCTCTCATCAATCACGGCGACGAGTTTGCTCGCGAAAGTTGCGAAACCGGATGATTCGCGTGAAGGGGATTGGATCGGTGGGTTGTAAAATAGATTGTTGAGGATTCTCGATGCATCTTGCAACGGTCGTGGTGGGAGGGTGGCTCGATACAGGGTGCCGCATGCAGATCCATTTCGATCCATTTAAGGGGCGAACGTTGCTTGATGGCTTTTAATTGAGGTATTGTGTACGAGGATTGAAAAGAAGTATTTCTTTAATTATACTATTAAACATACTGCTGCGAATTGGCGTAGAAATAACCAAACACACCAGAAGAGCTTGAACAAATGCTCATTAACTGGCAAAATCAATACTTGACCAGCTCATTCCAGCGTGCAAACGCATCGGAACGTATGATTAGCGACCCAACCGGCAAAGGCCGGTGCTCAATAATTGGTGGTAAAATTCGGTCACCAGCGACGATGATTCTGGCCGTCTAGCCCTTGGCTTGCTTAGAATCTTCAGGCACACGGTGAAGGTTACGGTTGGGTTCGAATAAATTGGTTCAGTTGCCTTGACTTGAGGGGGAGATATTCTTTATTATTTGTCAAATGTGATTCTACACTTAAAATCGTTCATTTTGTGTTATTAAAATAACAGGGGGTCCCAATTACTTAAAAACATAGTGCTTCGAGGATACTGCCAGGGGATAATTAAACATGCGTAACATTACGCAAACAACTTGCAATTATTTTTTTAATTTTCCACCAAACGTACGCAATTCTCAATTTTTAAGATTATAAAAAAATTTTTTAGTAAGTTTTGGAATAAAAAACAACTCCTTAATTTGGGTTCGAAATATTCGAAAAAACTTTTTCTTGCTTAAAATAAATACTGGATGGAATCTTTGAAAAGATTTATCTTTCAAATGGTGCTAAAATTTGATGCTTTAATATTTCGTTTCGGTTTGAAACCAATTTCATACGTTAATTAAAACAATCTTTATTTTTGAGGTAAAATTTTAAACTTCTTTGTGTTATTCTTTTCTCTTTCGTCGGAATTAAATTTGTACCTGTATGATATATAATTAATTTTCTGCAAGATATGCTGAAGGATTTTTTTCATTAACTAAATATGAATGTTTATTTCTCAGTTCTATAAATGTCACACAAAAAAAGAGGATTGTTCTGTTAAATATTTAAATATGTGAGTGTTATAGTAATTTTACAATAAAAGTTCATGGCTTACTTTAGCAAAGTAATGCATCATAATTATCACTTGAAATTGTGTTAAGCCCGATTGACAGCAATAAATAGCAACATGCTCCATCGAACAGAAGCCATTGAAAAACCATTTTCAAAATGTGTCCCAGTTTTGAATACGGCTCATTAAAAGACATTGCTCATCACGCTCGTCGACGAACACGATCAGCCACCGGAAGGTCACGGTAACGAAAGTGAAGAGGAACGTGAATGGTGGAGGCTGTCGATCCGAACGAACACATCTACATGCCCATGTCGCTAGCCCCCGTCCTCACCGACCCGCAGACGCGGCGTGAAAAGCGTGAAGCAATACGCTACAATTTTAATTCCATTGCGTCGCCGCGAAACGCGAACGAACGCGATCAATAATTAGATTTCGAAAGTGGTCGAATGTACGACGACAAATTGCCGTGGCCTTTGCCAGTGCCCGTGCCCGCTCATTTCGTGGTTCCATCGCCGGGCGAAGCATCCGCTTTCCGTGGCTGTGTCGCAGGGGGTTTTGTTGAAAAATTGGTTCGTGTCGATTTTTATCTCCCCGAGCGGCGATCGTACCGAGAACAAAGCGCCCGAAATCGTGCTAACTAAGAAATGGATGAACCCCGAGCGGCACCATTTCTGGGTGCGTACCGTGGAGCAAGAACTTCCTAGCACTGGTGTTGCGGCATCTCCGCGGCATCGAGCATGTGACCTGAATTCCGTACCAGCTACCTAGCTCGATCGAACGTATCGTCCTCGATCTAGCCGAGGATCCGATGCTCTTGACGCTCCCAGTGCGACCCAATTGTGGCCGGCGCAACGTGAGCACACAAAAGGCCCGACACCCTGGCGACATCGGCTTGACGGGCCCGAGGCCGAGACTAGACGATCCTTGAGTGATGCGCTAACGCGGACGGGCTTCCGTTCAGCTCCAGCTCCCTAATTAGTGAGCCGTTGAGTTTGGACAACGTTTCCTGACGCTCCCAAGGGCAGGACTCTAATGGCTGAAGTGTGCCACGCAGATAGCGGCTTTAGATTGGGTTCGCAAGGTTGCCATGATACAGCAGATTTTGTGCGCAGTAAGGATATTTAGAGGATAGATAGGTGCTTGAGTTGCAAATGGTAAGGTGTGGAAGATATCAAACATCGCCAATCGTCAGCTGCACGAGCCGAGCCGGAAGTCTAGCTCCGCACACAGCGGAAATGTACACTCCATGCAGGCGCTGACAGTAATCGATCAGCAGCAGTTGCGGCACCTTCAACTAGGGCAAGCAGTACAGCAGTCGTAAGTTATTAGTTCCGACCACTGACAGTTCATTAACAGGTAGCTTCACGCTGCCCGTGATCGGAGGCAATCAGCGTGCTCGGAGTGCGAGTTGTGCGTGTTGCAAACCCGTGCGCCCGTATCTCGAGCTCGATGTACACACCTTCCCGCAACATACCGGGCGGTTGCTTTGAACTATACCCCTCTGACATCGGCTGTGCAAGAGGGCACTCGTAACAGCTCGTTTGACAGCTCAAAGCACGGTCCGCCTACTACTTGACAGCTTCTAATGTGCTAGTTGTCAAGTTATCCGCAAGATGGCGCGGCGCGCTCTCTTTCTCTCTCGTCACTCGCTCTTCATATCTATTACGCGTTACAGCAACACTCACGTTTGAAGATTATCATATCGCACCGTGCACACACACACACACATACGAGAGCACTTAAAAGTGAGCCCCAAGCACGGGTGTCGCGTACGCACCACTTGTGTGTGCGCCTTTTGTCTTTACTTTGGCACCGGGAGCTTTTGCGCCTCGGATGGGCTTGGCCCGGGGCTTCCTACTTGACCTCACCGGCTTCACAAATCCGCACATTCCTTGCAACGTACGCTAAGCGCGATATGGGTGCAGCTGGAATGCTTTTGTGTGCTGCTGGAAATGGTAGTCCCATACGCGCTCGCTCGGTTTCACACTCGGCAGCGTCGGTGGGTGAACCGAACCGAGGTTATGATTTATGCCGCCATTGGTGCGGGGTTCTCCACTGGGGTTGCAGCGGCTGTTGGTGCCGTGTAATCGGGTACGTTGCTTTTGTAATTGCAGCGATGATCGATGGAGATGCTCTACTTATGCTTTTTCAAATCGTTGTCAGCTGCGGAGTTAGGTGATTCTGAGGGGAGTTGTTGAACATTGGTTGCTTGCCTTGTATAACA